>NSJW01000553.1:0-174237 GCA_019955255.1 Castanospermum australe | reverse complement strand
CGTAAGTCAAGTCTTCGCGCTCGAGTCTTTTTCCACTTCTGGAACCTTCTGCATTCTCGTGAATATCGAAGAATGCGGAAAACAAATTTCCACTACCTCATCAAGTATAAGTAGCAAGACACCGAATCTCATGAATACCTCAAACACAAATCAAACAAAGGTTTTCAACTAATTTAAATTTGAAGAATGGGGCTCACAGTAACACTGTTAAGGTGGATATTGGGATTATTGGTTGTTTTAGAGAGTGATGGAGCTTTTGGGTGCATGGAAGCAGAGAGGATTGCGCTTTTGGAACTAAAAGCCGCTTTCAATCCCCCTAATGGGACTACCCTGCCTTCTTGGGATGGCCGGCACAGTGATTGCTGTGATTGGGAGAGGGTTATGTGTGATAACACCACACACCCAAAGCGAGTAACCCAACTTCTTCTCAATAACATTAGAGATTATGAACTGACAAATGCATATTGGTCGTTAAATGCCTCCTATTTGCTTCCCTTCGTGGAACTTCAAGTGCTGGACTTGTCCTGGAACTATTTGACAGGTGCTATGTTCCCTCTCTCTTTCTGTATCTCTGTGTCTAGTATATTTACAATGCTTGGTTTTACAGTGGTGCACCTCTTATGTACACTATCACACACTCACACTCAAATTATGTCAGGGTTCAACCCATATAAGCATATCAAAAGGGGAAAAAAAAAAGGGCCTTAAATTGGTTAGACCAATCATGCAACAGATGACTTAGTAAATTCAATACAAAACCAAAGAACTTACTATTATCTCCTTTTTTTTTTCCCTTTAATATCTCTGGAGCAGGTGTATATGGTGTTATCAGATCAAACAACTTGCAAGTTTTAAGACTAAAAGGGAACATGCTAACAGAAATCCCATCCTTTGGTGCATTACCATCCCTTGAAATATTAGATCTATCTTTCACAGGTCTGAAGAATTTTCATTTTCTGCAAGGTACGTTATCTGCATACATCTTTGTGCGCAAGATTCCATTTCCTATCAGAATTTCTTTCGAATCTTTTGATCATAGTATAAATGATTTTTTTCACTTACTTGATAGAACTTTCTACTTTGAGCAAATTGGAGGCCCTGGATCTTGGGAATAATTTACTGACTGGAAACCTTCCAGATTCAATTGGAAACCTTACCCCTCTGCAAGCTCTCTCTCTTTCTGTCAACAATTTGATTGGCTCTTTACCAGCTGAAGGTGAGTTCATTCACAAAAGTACCTTAAGAGAGCTCTTATTGTATAAAATTGGTACACGTGAAGTCTTAATTTACAGCCAAGTTTGAACTATAATTACAAAAATTCTACGTGCAGGAGGCTTATGTAAGTTAAAGAACCTTCAACACTTGGATCTTAGGCACAACCAGTTTGTGGGACAACTTCCACCCTGTTTTAGCAATCTAACCTCTCTTCGTGTATTTGATGTTGCACATAATAACTTCGGAGGAGTTTTCCCTTCCTTGCTTATATATAGTCTCAGATCACTAGCATATATTTCTCTTTCCAATAACTATTTCGAAGGCTCGTTTAGGTTTAGTTCACTTGCCAATCATTCCAAGCTTGAAGTCTTTGATCTTTTGAGCTATAACTCTCGTTTGAAGGTTGAAACTGAGAATCCACCCTTCATTCCTTCATTTCAATTAAAGGTCTTGCGTTTATCAAATTGCACACTCCATGAACTCACTAAGGTCATTCCTAGCTTTCTTTTATATCAAAATGACTTAAGAGTAGTTGATCTCAGCTATAACAGCATCATAGGAAGGTTCCCACACTGGCTACTGACAAATAACACAAGATTGGAATTTGTTGGTCTTGGCAACAATTTCTTGACTGGCCCGCTTGAGCTCAATTGTACCTCAAGATACCCAGATATGCATACCATGGATGTCTCTCACAATCCCATTAAAAGAGAGATTCCTCCTTGTATTGGCTCTGTCCTTCCAAATTTAAGGGTCTTGGAATTTTTTCTCTTTTCCTATGAATTAATGTATATGAACAACAACATTTTTTTACCTTCATTTAAAAAAAAAAAAGCAATGAAAAGCATTTTAATAAACATGCCCACATTAACATTATAGAGTTTTTCTTGTGATTTTAAGAAGTAGAGAAGACAGACGCCTCCGCCATAAGTGAGAGAATTGAAAAAAAATTTAAGAAGTGCAGTAAATTTTTTTTTTTTAATAAAAAGAAAGATCTTTAGCTATAAAATACAGTAACCATAAGAAAGGAAAAAAAAAGTTGTAAACAGTTTCCTCATATTGCGAAAGTACTATCAAGAAAAAAAAATAAAAGAAAAACCAATTTTCGGGAAAGAAAATAATTCAAAACAAGAACAGATGAGGGTCAAAACAATATCAAACACACAGAAACCCCATTACTTTGAAAATTCCATTTTTTCTTGAAATTCCCGGCATCCAAACAGGTTTGCGAAGAACAAAATTCCAAAAAAAAAAAAAAAAATCCCCAAGAAACCGAAGGAAAATGTTTTACATACCTGTGTTTCGTCTTCGGTCCAGGGCTTCCCTTTCTTCCTGTCCACAGCTTTGGCGCCAGAAGAAGAGTCACACGAACCACCCTCCACCGCCTCTTCCTCCGTCGCAGAGTAATCCTGGTAACTCGGAACCTCGACCCGACCTGACTCAATCTGAAAGACGTCGTGGACCAAGGCATCGTAGTGGTCCTTGACCTCAGCTGGCGACTTGCCGGAGACCTGGCTGGCGATCCACTGCCACCGGCCTGGCATGTCCTCGGGGAACATCAAGAGAGCTTGCTCGAAGGTTATGTCCTGGTAGCGACTCCAGCGAGTGGACTCGGCGTACTGAGTCGGCCACCGAGTCGCAGCTAGGTCGTTGGTGGTGGCAGCGATACCCTGAAACATGTTTGTCGCTTTCCGAGTTGAAATTGAAAACTAAGAAAGAGACTTTGAATTTTGTGGGTGATTCAAAAAAAAAACGACCTTATATATATATATATATATATATATATAAAATTTGTTTTTTATTTTAATTGAAAAAAAAGTTCTTTTTCTTTTTATTTTTTTTGTTGTGTGGGACCAACTCATCACACTAATATATCAACACGTTTTTGCCTTTATTGGTTTTTTTTTATGATTATATATTTTTGGTGTTTGTGAGGTTGTATAAGGTGCAAATAAAAGAGTTAGCTCTTTGTTTGGTAAAAATTGTTAATTCCTCTAAAAATGAATACGTAGAAATGCCTTCAATAGACGAATACAATGAATGAAGAATTAACTAATCTGTTATTTATTAAATTTATCATATTTTTGAATTAAATTAAAAAAAGAGTTTAAATTTGATTTCTTGTCAATTTAAAATGTTTTATATTATCATTTAATTATTAATTATCAAATTAATAAAAAAAATTAACAATTATAACAATTACATAAAAAGCCTAAGTAATATGAGATTAAATGATAAAAAAAAACCTATACACAATAGATAAAAGTTAAACTCAAAAGAATGTAGGTTATGTGATTGTGACAATGATGACATTTGTAATCCTAGTGTATTTCAAATTTGTTTGTATTTTTTGTGGAAAAGAGTATTTCAAATTTTCAAACTGTTTTTATAAATAGTTTCACGAAATCTTTCATCAAGTATTAGTAATTGAAATTGAAAAACATATATGAACACTTGAGCAAAGCAATAACATGAAAAGAAAAAAGAACAAAATCTGATAGTAATATTAAACGAGCTGTGATATATTTATTAGTTATCACAATAAATGTTTAAAATTGATAAATTATAATCAACAACCAAGCAAAAAATGTTTGACAAGTCATTGACATGCTAATATTAAAAAAAATATGAATATAAGAGTAATTCAAAATGTGATCCAAATTCCCCTTTGCCAAATAAATATTATTGAATATTATGAAAGGGATTCTCCACTTTGGTCAAATTGTTAATTTCATAAAAAATTATGGATAACTAATTAAACATAAATTGAAAAAAAGAGTAAAAAATTGTAAATACAAACTTTTTTTTGGATAATTACATTTTAGGATTATAACTATTTTTAAAGATAGGGAGTTATCTTCTTTATACACATATATTATTATAAATGACTTCAAATATATTTTACCTTTATATTAAATTATTTTTATTTAACTAATTAATTTATTATATTAATAAAAATAAAAAAAATACGAATTAAGAAACACTAACTATAGTGTTTGACAAAATTTGTCACAACAAATCTATTAAATGAAGAATTTGTTGTGTCATCATATATTTGAATAGATTAGAAAAATTATTTAAATTAAAATAAATGTAATTAATTTTATTAAAAAATTAATAAATCAATATTGACAATTCTTATAATTTTAAAAATTATATTAAATTTATTATTTTAAAATTTATTTAAACCAATATTATTTTTTATATTTGATACCTACTCACCTCTATTACATATTAGGCAGAAGATACATGCACTAATATACAGGTAAGCATATAATTTTTAAAAAATAAAACCTATCAGCATAATTTGCCTTAAAATTTTTTTTTTCTAATAAACTAGCCATGATGATTAAACATACATTAATATTAAAACGATATATTTCATAAACTCTTAAAAAATAAAATAAAATTTACTCCATCTCGTTGCAACTAAAACCCTGCGAGATAAGTGCATGTCTAACGCAATTTATTAGTTCAACCTATAAGCTATAAAACATGCATATATTTTACTAGTGTTTGATTTTTAAATAAAATTTAATTTTGATTCATTTTAAATATAAACTTTTTTTTATATATTATCATGTACTCATTATATTGTTATATTATTAAAAAAGTTAATTTGATTATGAAATCAACTAATTTAGAAGTCAAATTCTTTTAATAATATAATAAGATATAATTGGATGATTATGTAAAATAATTTTATAATAGGTTAAAATTAAATTCTTTAAAATAATAATATATAATATTAATATTAATTTATTTTTAGTTTAAAAAAGTTATATACTATTATTATTAAAAGAGTTTAAATATAATAATAATTATTTAAAAAGTTAATTTTTTATAAATTAAATAATAGTGTCAAAATGAAAAATTATAATTAAATCTTTTTTTGTATATTATAATTAAATCCATTTTTAAAACTAAATTAATTGATTAAAAATTTAAAAATACACCTGCATGGATGCATTGTAGAACATTAATAATTTAACGTGGAACCCACGCTTGAACGCGCAGCCACGTACATGACTTCCAAATGACCGTACAGGTTTGCATTGAAACGTGTGAGTGTGACTTCGTCTTTTGGTATATAAAATTATAAATAAATAAACTACGTCTATCTGCTTTGTCATAACCGCCAAAAGGATGAAGATGAATTTTAAACTTTAGAATTAGGCCTCACTGCCCTATATTTTTGAGTAATTATACAAACTGAATTAATTAATTTTCAAACTGAATTAACTATGAGGGGCTGAGCGCGAGCTTCGTCCAGAGCGGATGGTTGAGTGCGCAAGAAAAAGACTAAAAAAAGTAGGTTGGTTGAAGGCCTACCACCTACTTAGTTCAGTATTCGAAATCTCTCTTCGTGGGTGCTTAGGTTAGCTGATCTTCTGGTCGAGTTTTCCCTTGGTGCCTATGATGAACTTCATCATTAACTAAGGAGTAGAAATGATTGTCCCAAATTAGTTAAAGGAAGGTCTCCCGAGAGTGGCGTTGTAGATAGAGAGATAATTGATGATTAAGAATTTCACTTTTACTATTTTGCAATTCGGCTTAGTTTTCAAAGATACAACTCAATATATCCTTTGACCTTAACTTGACTTCTATTAAAACCAACTAGGTTACCATAGAAAGATTGAAGGTCAGTTTCAGGTAGGTTGAGTTGTTTAAATATGTTATGATAGATGACATCGGCGAAACTCTCTTGGTCAAACAGAACAGGCTTTACTCGTGAATTAGCTATAGTGATCGAGATGACTAGGGGTTGTTGTCGTGCCTAGGTAGAATCCCTTGAGATCTTCATTAGAGAAGGAAATAGTAGGAGTTTTGCTTGGATTCTTTTTTACAATTGGATGATGGACGATGTTTAACATCGCTCTAAGGTATTTCTTTCGAGATGACTTAAATTCACCTTCTCTTGCAAATCCTATGGAGATGGTAGCTATGGTTTGAGAGACTTCATCGTTATCAACTCGGACTTGTGACCAATGTGTCTTCGAGTCTTTGCTCGGAGATCTTGACTTGCTTTTTCTTCGAACTTCAAATTTTGAGTGATTGCACCTTTCATGCCCTAGTGAATTCATGATGTACTTTTAGAGTTTTCCTTGTCAAATCAGGGATTCTATGGCATCTCGGATATCAAAATACTATTCCATGCTATGCCCGTGATCATTATGGTAATTACACCATTTAGATTTATTTACGACCTTTTTATGAAATATTGACTTCGGCTTCAGAAGTTACCAAACTTAGTATGAAAGACCTCTTGAAGGATCTTTTCCCAAGAGGTGTTTGAGGAGTGTATTTGTCATAGCCTCCTCAAGAAATTAACTTTTTGGGTGTATCTCTTTCCCGAGATGGTTTTGCAAACTCCTCTTGTTTTTTCGACCCTTTGCCAAGGCTTGAAAGTCTATTTTAGCTTTTAGGGTGTCCTCCATTTTGATATACTTCCTAAAGCAGAATAATAGGTTATCAACGTTTAAAGGCTTTTTCTTCACCAAAGATGAGGCAAATGGCCTCGACTTCAAGCCTAGAAAGAAATAGTCTATGACCATTCCTTTGTTGAGTTCTCCTACCTGCATTGCTTCTTAATTAAATCTATCGATGTATTCTTGGAGTGACTCATCTCAGCCTTGCTTCAGATTCAGTAATGCTGTGGAGTACTTTAGCTGACTTTTGCTTATGGTGAAGTGGCTAAGAAATTTGTTGGCCAGATCTAAGAACTTATTGATGGATTGAGATTTCAAATAGCAAAACCACTTCAAAGCTATTTTTTTAGGGTTGTCGAAAACATCCGACATAGAATAGCATCTGCAGCCCGCACCTTGGTTGCCAATATAGAAGTATGGTACGTTTCCAGGTACTCCTATGGATCTGTGGTTCCATCGTACAGTTCCAAATTCCTAAGAATATTTAAAGTTGTTGGGGAATTCCACCCCTATTATGAAATCGAAAAAGGAATAGCGATAGTTCCATCCCTCTTCGTAATGATGATTATCTCAAGAGAATTTTGATTTGTTCTCCCAATCTAGGTTATTTGGCCTAGATGGCGGGACAGATTCTGCTACGTGTTCGCTTGTCCAGTCTTGTAGCATGCGATGGATCTTGTCTATTTGGCGGTTTTGGTCCACTATCATGGTGAGGACAGCGATGAGATTAGGATTTGGTGGTGCCTCATGGTTGGGAATGTGATCTTCCCTCCAAATCTGGAGAGATTTCGACTGAGGGTCAACCGCAATTGATGGCTGGGAAACCCCTCCAGGTGGTGGTATTCTTGCTACGTTGTTGGTTTAAGCTTCTGCTCCTTCTTGATTTCTTTATGCATTCTGCGCTTGCCTTCTGATGTTGGCCATTACAGTATAGTTGGGAATAGAAGTTTATCTTTTTTCACAGACGACACCAATGTTTTGGACTAAAATTCAATATAGAGGATCATACTTGAGATAAAGCCGAAGTGTTGATGATTTGCACCTAGATGCTGGAATATGAGAATGGAAGGGGCACTCGCAGAAGATACTCCGACGATCAAGTTAGAAGAGTGCTCAATAAGTTTAAGCATTATTATAACTGAGGGGTATATTCCCCTTATATAAGCAAGAATTTGGGGTGATACACCTAACTAAATCAGATTATAACTTTTTAACGATATGGATAAACCTTATCACTTAGAGCTAATTTGAACATTAAGTCTATCACTTTAGGGCTTATCTTATATTTGTTAAAGGGCTAACTACTTACAAGGCCGAATAATATTAATATTGAACAGAGAAAGAAGATTCTGTTGCTAGTGTGTGATGGCTGCAATGTGAAGTTGAACCAAATCTTTTTAATAAGATAAAGTAAAACGAAAGCTTATGTTCTGCGTTGACGAATGATTATTCTCTTATTAGTTTAATCTTCCATATGTGTATGAGTGTTAAATCAGTAGTTAGTATTTTTCAAGTTAACAGAATTACATCATTGCATATTCCAAAGTTAACTTTTGACATAACAAATATAAACATAATAAACTAGCTAATAAAATAATATAGACATTCCCATAAACGTGGGGTAAGATTCTATTCACTTAATTACTTATGAGCGATAGGGCTCGTTAATCTGCATTTTTTAAATTTTTAATATTTTATATTTCAAAATTTAATTATATGTGAAAAGAAAAGATTTAAGTCTTCAAGATAATTATTTTATGTGAAAATGAAAATGAGATCTTTTAAAATATTTATAATAGAGTTCTAACCAAAGATAAAAAAGACAGTAATATTATATATGTATTTGTAACTGTAGTGGAATGTAAATGGTTTTAGTTTAACTCCTTTTGAATTAGCTTTTAAATAAATAATTATGTAACTAATAGAAAGAGTATTTTGAAAATAAAAAATAGAAATCAAGGCAATCCCCTTTATATATAACTAACGTCTTGAGTGACACTGTCGTACTTCTCAATCTATATTTTTTATTTTGCTTATACAAGTATTTTTATAAATCAATTAATCATAATTTTAAATCAATTAGTTAAATTTAAATATTTTTGTAAAATGATAAAATATATTTAAAGTCAGCTAAAATAGTATATGTAAAAAGAATATAATTTTTTTATATTTAAAATTATTTTTTATTATAAAATATAATGTTTGTATTTATTATTTTACTCCTTTTTCTATTTGTGTTCAATTAATTATTAATGAGTTTTATGAGAAATTAACCAATCCCCATTGTAGTCCAGCAAATCTGATACATTCCACTCCCAGAAATTAGATCAATTGCATAGTTTGCTAGGCAGATATCAGTATCTACCCAATAATCTCCCCATATGTTAATGGTTTGACCATTTACCAATTAACAAAGCTCCATTGGTTTGGTTTTCTCCCATTGTTTCACTATATCTTTCCATATTTTAGAATCCCCTTGTTTAGCTTCAGCAGCGGCTTGGAGATCATTGCCTCTTCCATACTTGCCTCTTAGAACCTCAGCCCGGAGACTATTATCACCAGTTTTCAGCTTCCATCCCAGTTTCATAACATATGCTGCATTCATAGTTGTCAGATACTCAGATTTCTGAATCGATGTCCCTCCATATTTTTAGGCTCACATAAGGTTTTCCAATTCAGAGAATGGTATTTTCTATCATCAGAACCGTGACCCCAGACAAAGCTTCTCTGGAGTTTCTCAATCTCTTTAGTAACACTCACAGGGAGATTCATGATCATCATGGAATAGGTTGGGATAGCACTAATAACTGGCTTGGCAAGAGTTACCCTACCTGCCAGAGATAAATAAGTCACTTTCTATCCAGCTAGTCATGATCTGACTTTGTCCGAGACTTGTACTGAAGGAGTTTTTGTTGGTAAGACCATCATGAGTTGGATTCCTAAATACTTGCCCAGATTTCTTGTTTCATTGAAACCACACCTGCTAGTGATAGACTGTCTACTCTGACTGCTAACATTTTTTGAGAAAAAAAAATTTTTTTGCTCGTGTTGACCTTTGTCTGGAAATCTGGCAAAACGAATCTAAATACTTCTTTGTGCAATCTATTTGATCATCGGTAGCCTTGCCAAATAGTAAAAGGTCATCTACAAATAGTAAATGGGAATTGAAGGTTCATTTCTCCTGCTTTCATGGGTGTCCAGTGTTGATCTTCCACTGCTTAGGAAATGATAGGAGTTAATTTCTCCATACATAAGACAAAAATGTATGGAGATATGGGATCCCCCTGCCTTATGCCCCTATAAGGCTTGAAATAAGTAGTAGAGCCACCATTCCATAAAATGTTAGTGGAAACTGTGGAAATGCAAATCACAAGTCTCAATAAGACTGCTATCTTGGCCAACTTCAATCAGCACTTGATGAATAAAATTCCAATTTAACCTATCATAGGCTTTTTCAAGGTCAACCTTTATTGCAAAGAAACCATTTCCAACTTTCATCTTCTTCATTGAGTGTTACATTTCTTGGGCTCCTTCCTGGCACACAACTACTCATGAAAAATCTGTTCTTGTTTTAACTTTTTCTTTTCTTTCCCGAAAATTGGTTTTCTTTGAATTTTTTATTTCTTGATAATAGTTTTGCAATCTGAGGAAATGGTTACACAATTTTATTGCTAAAGATTCTTTCCATTTTCAAATTTTTTTTTCTTGAAGATTTGAAATTTCAACGGCACTTCTGGAATGCACAATTTTTTATTTTCTTCAATTCTCCCACTGATGGCTGAGGCCTCTGTCTTCTCTACTTGTTTAAATTACAAGAAAAATTTCTCAGCTTTGCTCTATAATATGGGCATGTTATTAAAGTGCTTTTTTATTGCTTGTTACCAAATGAAGGTTAAAAAAATGCTTTTGTTCATGAATTCAAATTTTGGTTCTTAAGAAACTAAGACTAGAAAAATGCCATAAATTCAGGGTCAAAATATTTCTCGTCAAATATTTGCATTAAGACTAAAAACTGAGGTGTCATATGTCCAATGTTCCATACTCCATTAAGTTATTTATTCCCATCTATTATCCACGTGCATAAATCTCTTATATTATTAAAGAAAAGACATTGCAATACTTTCTTGGCATTGATGCAATCATTTAAAGCTGCTCTAGAGCTTCAATTTTGCATTTTTTGGAAACACAATAATTCATAGAAAATAGGAAAAACTTCTCTGGATAAGTATGTGTATATAGTTGCTGATCTCTAACCCTTATGTGATAGGTTATTTCTCGTTGGGCTCCAAAGATTTGGTAAGGGAGATTGGAGAAGCATTTCAAGGGTTTCTGTTGTGACAAGAACACCAACTCAAGTAGCTAGCCATGCCCAGAAGTACTTCCTTCGCCTGGTAGTGAGAGGAGAGTGAGGAAAAGAGCAAGTATCCATGACACCAAATTAGAGAGTGACTCAGTCCCTGTGCCCATGGCTCAGATGTGGGTTCCTCCTCCAGATGCTGCCAGGCACCACTCACCAGAAATGTTGCAGCAGCAGCAGTTTAACCCACCAAACAATTTGCAGCAACAACAGCTTAACCCACAATACAATTTGCCTGATCAATTGGGTATAATGCCAGTAAATTTTCATTCATCTGTGCATAATTAGTCCCATGGTTTTGCTAGCTGATAGAGTGATTAGGACTAGCTAGGAGCATTGCTAATTGCATTTGTTGGTGCAGATTTTGTTTGAATTCCTCTGTGAATCACAGATGTGAGCTAGTGAGGAAGGTAGTGAAAACAAATTCGGAACTTTTGTGAATAAATTCAACAGCAATGCAACAGAGTTGCTTTCTTTTGCCTGTACTTCTTTTGTTTTTTTTTTTTAACACTCATTTTGGAAACAAATTTAATCATTAACTCATCCTTGAAAAAGAAGCCCCATCTGCCTCAAGTACCAATCAGAACAAAAGTTTCCAACTTGTTACCTTCAAATTAAATTGCTCTCTTCAGCCATAGAAAATCAAGAAAGAACTTGAGCTTACTTAAGAGTCCAGAGTCACAAAATCAGTGAGCATATAGCTGCCATGCTGTTTTCACATTACATATCATTAGATTGTAGCAAATAAATCATATTCCAATCACAACCAGTCAACATCTTTATCCCTATATTACAACCAAATTAAACAGGTCTATGCATTCAGTCCCTTTATGCATTACAGAAATTGTCCATAGTGCTAATTAAAGAAAACAAAAAGTAGCTTTGATCAATTAGATTTATCCACTCACTCCAAAGTGAACCTTCATTTAATTTTCCCCTTTTTTAAGTTCTCAAATCATAATGATTAGAATGAATTTCTACAAGGTTTTCAAAATCAAAATTCTATTTTATAATTTTTCAAAGTTTGTGTTTTTAAACATACTCATACTGTCTTAGTTAAAAATATGAAATGAAAAAATAAATATACATATGTTATTTCAAAAAACTAAATATAATTTTATAAAAAAAAGACATAATCTTTTATAAAATTAAACAATTTTTGCTTAAATAACAACTTTTTTAAAATGGTATTTTACTCTTTCAAAATATAATACTATTAACTTAGATCATTTCCTTTTCTTCAGGTAAAAATAATATATTCTTTAAAAAGTTTTATTAGACATGTTTTGGCTGAAAACTTATTTTGTAAACTTTTTAGTAAAAACAGGTTTCGTGACTTAGAGATTATATCCTACAATAAAAATTTTTAAGAATCAACTATATATAATTGGATAATAAATGCAAAAATGAATACCTTACTACTAGGTTATTAAAAAAAAGGGAATTTTTTTCTTGTCACAATGTATAATAGAAATGTATTGAACAATAGTAAATATTAATAATAAGATAACTATTAATGATTCTAGAAAAAAAATCTACAATTAAAGACAATTATAGAATTGATTTTTTTTCCATTTAAGGTCTACAATTAGATTTTTTCTTATTTAAAATTTTTATATTCTAAGGTATATATAAACTTGCTTTATTATATTTTATTTTGTATCAACATTAAACAAGTTTGGTTTTGAGATAGAGAACACAAGTTTGACAGGAAGCAGTCTTACATAATTAAAGCCCCCCTATTAAGTGGCGGCTTTGCTAACCATTGTGACAAATTAATTCTGGGTAAATGATCGAAGTTAATATTATTATATTTTAAAAGAGTAAAATACCTTTTAAAAGAAAAGTAATTATGTAAGCAAAAATTGGCTAATTTTATGTAAAAGAATTATGTCTCTGAATAAACTAATTAAGTAGCATATATAAGATAACTCACTCTTCTATTTTAAATGTAGCTCTATTTTTAACTGATTATCTCCAACAACTATATCTCTCAATATAATAGTATCTCAAGTATTAGATATAAGATAACGCACTCTCCTATTTTAAATTTACCTTTGATTATTTCTAACAAACATATCTCTCTCAGTTTGATACCTAACAGTCTTAGGATTTTTAAAAAGAGAAATAAATAATTCTAAGGGATGATGATATGATCCTTTTAATTTGAAATTCAAATGAAACTTGAAAATTTTCAGTCAAATAGATTTGGATCGTTTGTGTTTGAAAGGACCACACCCATTATTTTGATACAAGGTTTTGTAGCCAAGAGCCAACAAATAACTAAAATTAAACCTCTGTTTGTTTGAAGTAAAAAAAATCAGGTAAAAATAGATAATTAGTACCCTTATAGTTTTACTCGATTTAAATTTTAGTTCCTGTAATTTTTTTCTTTGAATATTAATTTCTATAGTTTCATCCATTTGGATTTTGATTTTTATTGTTAAGGTATCGATCCTTATATTTTTCACCCATTTGAATTTTACTTCATATAATTTCTATTTATTAAGTTATTTGATTCCTATTTTTTTATGAAAAATTGAACCTTACAGTTTTTAATTATTAAGTTATTGGTCCCAAAGGATTAAAATATAAGTGAGTGAAACTATAATAATCGATATAAAAAAATTATAAGAATCAAAATTCAAGTAGAGTAAAACTAGAGAGATTAATTATTTATTTTAACAAAAAAAATACTATTATTTGTTTTGTTGGAAATAGCAAGGGTGTGTGTTGGCTATAATTCTAATGTGGCCATGGAGTTGTCAGACTCAAAGGATGCACATAGGGAATGGGAATGGCTTCCAAGTTAGTTTTGAACTTGATTGTGAACAAATTGGTGTCCTTTAATGGAATGGTATCAATCTATTATGAATCCTCAAGTTCGCATGCAGTACCATGCAGTATCGTCTTTATAGACGAGTTACATAACAAACAGATCAAAACTAACAAAAGCTAACAAACAGATAAAAAACTAATAGAAGCTATCTGATCCTATGTACACCAATCTTATTCTAACCATCTCCTGCTGTTGGAATTGTTTGAATTTGGATGTTCTCAACGTAATCTTATCTCTAATACTCCCCCTTAAGTTGGAGCATGTAGGTAACTAGTACCCAACTTGTCTAGGATCGAATGGAATGATGTCTTCTCGAGGGCTTTGGTAAAAATGTCAGCCAGTTGAGATTGAGATCGGACATAGGACGTACAAATTGTTTTGGACAGCAGATGTTGTCGTACGAAGTGACAATCCAATTCAATATGCTTTGTGCATTCGTGAAATACCGGATTGGCAGCAATATGTAGGGCTGCTTGGTTGTCGCACAGCAAGTGCATAGGTTTGGTGTGAGCAACACCGAGAGAAGCCAAATAAGATTTCAGCCAAATTAATTCAGAGATTGTGGTAGCCATTGATTGGTACTCGGCCTCTGCAGATGAGCGTGAGATAGTAATTTGTTTCTTCGTCTTCCATAAAACTGGTGAATCTCCTAACATTATAAAATAACCTAAAACAGATCGGCGGGTAATGGGACAACTTGCCCAGTCAGCTTCACAGTAAGCATATATCTGCAAATCACAATAGGTCTTCAACAAGATTCCTTGTTCCGGATTCAATTTTACATAACGAAGGACTCGAATCACAGTATCAAAGTGCTGTTGTTTAGGAGATTGCATGAATTGGGAGAGGACATGTACCGCATAACACAGATCTGGTCGAGTGATGGTTAGATAAACTAACCGTCCTATGAGACGCCTATACCGAGCAGGGTCTTCAAAGTCTGGGCCATTAGCAAGTGCAAGTTTATAATTTTGTTCCAAGGGAGAAGATGCCTGTTTACAGCTCAGCAAATCAGATTCAGAGAGGATATCCAGCGCATATTTTCGCTGTGAGAGAAATAGACCACTTGGCCTGCGAGCTATCTCTATGCCCAGAAAGTATTTCAGTGATCCTAGGTCTTTGATTTTGAAGTAAGAATTGAGACAATCTTTCACCTCCTGACATGCTTTGGAGTTGTTGTTGGCGAGGACAATGTCATCCATATAGATGAGCAAAGCAAGGAAGATATTCTCACGTTGTAGAGTAAACAGCTTTTTGTCTGCCTGCGACTGAACAAAGCCATAAGTTTTCAAGGAATTACTCAGTTTTGAGAACCAATTCCTAGGAGATTGGCGCAGGCCATACAATGATTTGCGCAGTCGACATACTTTGTGGATGTATCCGTTGGTGAAACCCGGAGGGAAGTGCATGTACACTTCTTCGTGAAGATCTCCATGGAGAAAGGTGTTATGGACATCACGCTGATGAAGTTCCCATTGCTTTGCAGCTGCCACGGCAAGTAGTGTTCGAACACTCACCATTTTCGTAATGGGTGCAAATATCTCCGTATAGTCCTCACCTTCGACCTGGTTGTTACCGGCTATAACCAAGTGTGCTTTATAGCATTCTACCGACCCATCGGAGTTATATTTAATTTTGTCACCCACTTGCATGGTAAAGCTCGCTTTCCATGAGGCAAGTCTGTAATCTCCCATGTACGATTTTCTTCTAATGCATAGAGCTCTTTCTGCATGGCCTCTACCCACCGAGCATCGGTCATTGCTTGCTCGAGACCGGTTGGTTCTGTATCCAGAGTGATGGCCGCTAGAAAGGCACGGTGCGACATGGAGAATTTAGAATAAGTAACATAATTGGAGATGGGGTAGGGTGTACCTGTGAGGGTACTGGCCTAGGTGAGATCTTTGGAAGGTGTGTGTGTACTAGCCATGTTGCACTGATAATCTTTTTGGTAGGCAGGGGCCTTGCGCTCACAATGGTTGTGTCATGATACCAGATCGGTACAAGGAGATGCGTCAACCGTTTGATCATGAGTGTTACTCCCCCTGTCTGCTATGGTGTCCAGGTCTATTCGTTGTAGGTGTGTGGAAATGACTTCGGCCTGGTTATGATCAGTGTAACAGCCAGCTTCTCCCACATTGTCTTGTGCGTTCTGGCGTTCGTCATCTTCATCTGATTCACGTTCCAGTGGGTCGTGATCAGCAAGGGGGATAATAGATGGCATTTTGCTTTGGTACTATGCAGATCGTGATGATTCTTGATGAGGAAAAGGAAACACATCCTTATGGAACTGCACATCTTTAGATACAAAAATTTCCTGTGATTCAAGATCGTATAACTTCCACCTTTTCTTTCCTGTCGGGTAACCAAGGAACATGCATCTCCTTGATCTAGCAACAAACTTATCCCGTGGCTTTGGTCTTGGGTGTGCATAGCACAAACACCCAAAGACGCGTAAATGATCATACTATGGCTGAACACCGAAAAGTATCTCATATGATGTCTTTCCAGCAAGCAACCTAGACGGGGTTCGATTGATTAAATATGCTGCAGTGGTCACGCATTCACCCCAAAAATGTACTGGAACACGGTCTTGGAAACGCAGTGCTTGGGCAACATTAAGAATGTGTCTGTGTTTTCTCTCCATTCTTCCGTTTTGCTGTGGGGTGTCTACACATGATGTCTGATGGATTATTCCATTATCGTTGTAAAACATAAGCAAAGTTCCTGATTTAAATTCAGTCCCGTTATCAGTTCTAAATACTTTTACTGATTTGCCGAACTGATTGTGCCAGTGCAACAAATTTATGGACGCAATCCATCGTTTCACTTTTCTCAGCTATCAAAAACACCCAGACAACTCTACTAAAATCATCGACCATGGTTAAAAAATAGTGAGCACCAGAAAAGGATGAAGTTCTATAAGGTCCCCATATGTCTCCTTGGACAAGTTCAAAACAATCTTTACTGTGATGATCACTTATTGAAAACACATTTCTTGTTTGTTTCGCACGATAACATACATCACATGGCCCGTGACTTACATGCCTACCCCTAAATTGAGCAAGTTGCGGAAGCAAAGAGATAATTTGATGCGAAGGGTGCCCGAGTCGTTGATGCCATAGCTCCATAGAATCACTTGATCGTACTGTATGTGCTCGACCTTGCTTTGGGCTGTACACATAAACACCTTCATGTTGCTCACCCAATCCAGTCTCCATCTTCAAGGTTGGGTTCTGCAAAATACAATTGATGTTAGTGAATTTCACGTTTTTGTTGTTCATTCGAACAAGTTGTGCAACCAAAATCAAGTTCCACTGCAGGTTAGGCACAAACAGTACATCTGTTATGCATAAATTTGGTTCAAGGGTAACGATTCCTCGTTTAACTGCATATGTGACATTTCTATTCGGTAATTTAACCGCCAAGGGTTTGATGTTTTCCACATTGCTCAGCAATTCAAGGGTACCTGTCATATGTTGGGATGCACCACTGTCAACTAACCATTGAGGGGAGAGGATGGTATTACCAGATAATTTGTCCTTCGTTTGAGGCTGATCTACCAGGGATAGCAATCGTTCAATCACTTCTGGTGTGAATGCAGAGAAAGCCGAAGCATGTCCCTACGGTTCACTGGATTGTGCTGCATTTGCTGTGGCCATATTGGAGCTTCCCCCATGTGATCTGCCTCTACATGCCCCCTTCCACTGCTTCGATTAGGATAACCATGAACCTGCCAACATTTTGATGATTCATGATTAGTCTTACCGCAATGTATACATGGCACGTGATTTGTGGATTTTTCAGGTACTATTGGTGTAACTGGCATGAAGGTTTGCTTTGGGACCATTTGTGCTGCATACCCAACAGCTTCTATTTTGTTGTTCTGAGCGCGAGCAATGGATCGGTGAGTTTCTTCTTGCGCCACCATCGCATAAATTCTGTTGATCGAGGGCAATGGTGTTGTGTTAAGGATCTGAGTGCGTAGATTTCCAAAAACTGCATCGCCCAAACCCATAAGAAACTGATATACGCGGTCCTTCTCTGCTTCCTCACTGATATACTTGGTTGCTGGACAATTGTTTCCACTGGGACAGATATGCAAAGTTTTGCTCGCCTCGATCTCATCCCAAACAGCTCTGAGTCTTGTATAATAATTTCTAACACTAGTACCCTGCTGTTTAATGTTCATCAAGCTCGCCTTAAGTTGATACAGTCGCAGAACATTCTCCACAGAATACTGTTGTTTGAGATCGTCCCAGAGATCCTTTGCATAGTCGAAATATTAGATGAAAGGTTGCAGTTGGGGGTCAATTGTGTTGTGGATCCATCCATTGATCATGGAGTTGCAGACCACCCACGCGCAACCCTCGTCAGATCCATCATCTTTCGGCTTCTCGATCAAACCAGTGGCAAACCCGAGTTTGTTCTTTGCCTTGAGTGTGTTTTTCATGGCTTTGGCCCAATTATCATAGTTTCCTTCTCTTCTCAACATCACATTTTTCAGCATGATGCTAGGGTTATCGGAAGCAGCAACGTAGAAGGGTGATCTTGGATCGGTCACCTTAAGTTTGCTGCTGCTTTCTTTCGCCATTACGTAATGGTTTGACAGGTATGGGCCAGCTTTGCACCAATAGATATGATCAGAGTTTCTCAGCAGAAATGTTCCCTATCGCTTGCTCTGATACCATAATGGAATGGTATCAATCTATTCTGAATCCTTAAGTTCGCATGCAGTACCATGCAGTATCGTCTTAGACGAGTTACATAACAAACAGATCAAAACTAACAGAAGCTAACAAACAGATAAAAAACTAATAGAAGCTATCTAATCCTATGTACACCAATCTTATCCTAACCATCTTCTGCTGTTGGAATTGTTTGAATTTGGATGTTCTCAACGTAATCTTATCTCTAATATCTTTGCGTGATTACCTTCAATTCAGTGCTGTCTGCAAGCAATGGTTTTGTTTTGCACACCATAGTTACAGCATTAGGCAAAGGTGCCTCATGAACACCTCCACGCCCCAACTCCCTCTGCTTTTGATCCCAGCTCAAGCCAACCGTGAAGGGAAGCATGGCCTCTACGATGTCCTCAGGGACAAAACTTGTGATTTCCAAATACACATACCCTTCAAGAGGAGAATCTCTGGTTCCTCCCATGGCTGGTTGCTCATGGTTGAAGAGGGTCTCACTCTCACCCTCCTGAACCCCATTCTCTGGCAGCACCATCAGTCTTCCAAGATTTGATGCTGATATGGAGGTGCAGAACCATGAGCTTGATGAGTATGACATTGAAGAGATGGCATTATCAAGGGATCCTCACTTGTACCCTCATGACTTTGAGCTGATGATTATTTATGGAATGGGCAAGTTGGGGCTATATAGATCCTATGACAAATCTTGGACTACCCTGAGAGATCATCCCAGGATTTGTTTGTTTGAAGATGTTATATTTTACAACAACACATTTTATGTGGCAGATCATTGGAGGGGTTTGGCAAGAATTGTGGACAGCGAGCAGTGAACATGGCCTGTAGCAGCAGCCACAGATCACTAGGCTTGTAGGATTTCCAAAACCAAAGCTGCACCCAGTGCCAATGTTCTTTGTTGCCTACATTGTGGAAACATCTCGTGGAGATTTGCTGTATATGCTAAGATTTATCAAAGAAACAGATGAGGATGCAAATGTAAGGAATGTCACTTCACATTTAAAGCTTTACAGGCTCAAGCAGCTTGTGGATCCACCAGAGTGGGATGAGATAAGTAGTGTGGGTGGTGATGCCTTGTTCTTGGGTGATAACCACTCCACCTGTGTTTCAGCACTTGCTCATGGGTGCCACCCCAACTGCATCTATTACACTGATAACTAGTTTGTTCATTTTTTTATATAAACCTCATGGGGCCTCAGACATGGGCATCTATGACCTCAGTGACACAAGTTTTAGGCACCACTATAGACCAGATCCTGAGAAGAAGCACATGCCATGATTCCTTTGGATTCTACCAACTTTGAGGGTAGATTAAAGAAAGAAAGCTAGGTTTCAATTTTTTTTATACTTTACTATGGCAGGTCATCTACTGCACTTATGCACATTAAAAGTTTTACTCTTTTTTTTTCCTATGATCCTTGTATCAAAGAATATTTAGTGTTTGCTTAAATATGAAAAGTTTACTTTTTTTGGCTTGTTCTTTTTGTTACTGATTTTCCAGAGACAGAAGTTTATAACCTCAAAGGTTGCTGATGGTAAAATTGCCTTCTGCTATGTTTTGTTATTGCCTTCTTGAAGTCTAAGTCAACTTTTATTTGCTTCCAAATTTGCTCAAGTAGCAGCCTTAGTTCATGAAAACATTTCATTTTTATGCATCAATTGTGATTTCTGTAATCTCAATTACATTCTTCGTTTGTTGTCTAATTAATTCTCTTTTCCCTTTCTAAAAGATAGAAGTACACACATGCACTTTTTTTTGGTACATTTGAGAAAGAAGAAAAAAGAAAACAAAACAAAACTTAATGTGAAGTGCACACAAGCACTTGCATATGAATTTTGGATGTGAATTTGTATAATAAAATTTGGATGTAGCATTACACAAATATAAAATTAAATTTAGTGTGTAGAAATAGACAAAAAAATATTTTTGTATGTGTAAAATGTTGTTTATATAACATTATCTTATAAGAAAAATTCATAAAAAATGAAAATTAAAAATTTGAATTCGAAGAATAAGAGTTACTTTGCCAGTATTTAAATTGATTAAAACTTATTCATTAGGAGAGGTGCTATGATAACTCGATTTCTTTTTTTCCTCACATTGATACCTTTGATAATTTGTCAAGTATTTATTAATTATTAGTTCTTATAGTAAATATTTGAAATTCATAAAATACAAAGAATAACCAATAAATGTTTAACAATTAATTAAGATATCAATATCTTGAAAAACAATATAAGTTTTGGAGTAATTCCCTTCAAGTAAATGCTAATATTATAACATATAGATAGAATAACCATGCATATGCCATTTATAAAATATTATATTAATTAAATTTAAATCAAACCTTAATCTTTGTTTCTAGTATTATGTGAATACTTAAAAAAATTTCTCTCCCCTGACAACATTTTTTATCATTAATTTTAAACTAACCTAGAGAGATGACTTGATTATTGTTTTCTCATTTACTTTTACAGTTTCTTCATTCGTGGCTCTATTTGTAATCTTATTCATTATTTATTATTGTATTATTTTAGTACTCTTACTGTGACAATAATTCATAATTTATTAATATTAATATCAAATCAAAATTTTGTATTGTACCAAAAACACTAAAAAGGGAAATGATTGTTATCCCGAAAATGTACTCGTAGAAATTGTACGAAAAGGAAAACAGTTATACAAGGAAGGAGTAATATTATTTTTATTAAATATTTATTTATTAAGTTATGTCAAATGATGAGGGGATTTCTGCCACGCATTTCATTAAAGTTTTCGAAGTGTAACTTCCGTAGGAGATATCACTGTTAAAAAAAAAATTTCAACTTTTTTATATTGAAGTGAACTCTAAATCTACAAGATATTGGAAGAAATAGGCGTATTAAAGGAAAAGAGAAAGAAAAAGAGAAAGAGATTGGATAATATTTTAGACTAAAATCTAATATAGAGGATTGTACCTGAAATCGAGTTGAGGTGTTGATAATTTGCATCGAGATGCTGGAATATGAGAATGGTAGGGGGTATCGGTAGAAGACACTTCGACGATCAAATTAGAAGAATGCTTAACAAGTTTAAGTGTTGGGATTAGATGATCATACCTGAGTGGTATATTTCCTTTATATAAGCAAGGATTTTAGGTGATATCCTTAACTGAATAGGATTATGAGTCATTAACGATATGGATAAATCTTATCACTTAAAGCTAATTTGAACATTAAGCTCATCAACTCAGATGATGAGGGTCGACATAAGATTTTTGGTATGCCCGACGTCTGCATTGTATACTCGTCAACTACACTATTTCATTTGTTTATGTTACTTGTCTTACATTGTTTTTGTGTCTTGCAGAGGACATAATGTTGGACAAGAAGAATGTGGCCCAGTTGAAAAGACAATTAGCCGAGATGAGAGCGACCGAGACATGAATAGCCGAGATGATGGCACTGGAAAAGGCGACTCAAGATGATACCCAGGTCCAACACCCAAACGAGGGAACTGAAATTCCCCAACTTGAGGGGGTTGCTCCAACCAAGCTGCCAACAACAGTGGTCTTAGAGACCAAAGTACTCTTTGGACCAAGCACTTGGACATTGAGAATTTTGTTGACCAACAAGTGTTCCTTGATTGGAATGTCGAGAAGTACTGTAATAGTACTCAGTCGTCTTTGTATAACTCAGCAGAGTTATATGCTCTCCGAATTGACAGCATTGTACTTTTTTGTCTGCAAAGCAAGGAGAACTTGTATCTGTGAGGCTGCAAATGTTGAGTTGGTCAAAGACAAGGAGGACCCAAAGGTTGCTTCCATCGAGATCATGAAGGAACATGATGCTGCTAAGTTGGAAGCATCTCCAATGAACTCTACCTTTGAAGGGATTAAGGCTGAGCTAGAGAAGGCAAATGCCAACTTTGCAGAGCTTAAATCTGCTCCCAAAACGGAGCACAATGACTTGGCTTCTTTAAAGAAAAGGGTGGAGGAGCTGGAAGCCGAGAAGGCTGAGTTGCTTGCCTGGAAGGCTGCCTTGGACTCTGGGAAGGCCAAATTATCTAACTTATTAGATTATTTGGTGACCCTCACTTGGAACAATACTATTTTTCAAATTCAGTTCCTCTTCGCCGATATTGATGTTTCTGAGATGGACTCGGGGAAGGAAGTCCGAGATGGTGCCTTGGTGGAGATCATTAAAGACCTACCCGAAGATTCTTAAACTTTTTCTATACTTGCAACCCCTTGGGCAAAACTATTATCTGACTTATTAGATCATTTGGTGACCCTCACTTGGAACTTCTCAAATTCAGTTCCTCTATCCTGGTATTGACATTTCCGAGATGGACTCAGGGAAGGAAGTCCAAGATGGTGCCTTGGTGGAGAGTATTGAAGACTTGCCCGAAAATTCTTAAACTTTTTCTATACTTGTAATCTCTTGGGCAAAACTTGTAATTTATTTCAGCATTTTGCAACTGTAGCTCGTTGGGCTTTTAATTTAATTCTTTTGTGCATTTTCTTTTTATTTCGAATTATATATTTTTTTGTTGATTTATTCTTATATCAGGATACAACGCCCTGTTTACGACTTAAAAATGAAGTCTTTATGTTGGAGATTCGTATTTTTTCAATATAACTCTAGTATTTTTTTCGACATAATGTTTTTCTACAGACTATCATTTTTGGACAATACAAAGTGGCCTGATATAACTTTTAAAAGCGACACGAAGTGGCTCGTTAACTTGTCAAATAACAATTAAGAGCGACACAAAGTGACTCATGAATTTGTTAAGAAAGTCGCCAAAGAGGTGTAATAGCCACGATTATATAGTCGAGATGGCTTCAAGAATACAAATGATTTGGCCAAATATAGACTTTTATTCTCTTATAATACCTCAACCACATCTCAGTGGAGAAAAAGTACATCGTTGTCCAAAATGTACTGTATTGTCTGAGTAAAAGGAAAAATGAACTAGAATTTCCATTTGATTCAGGGAAACACGAGTCAATATAATGTGAATATCAGGATGATATCAATATAAAGATTTTGTCCTAAATACAAGAACTGTTTGCTGAAAACTGCAAAGATTTTCTCATGAATACAAGAATTGAACTTTGGTTTATATCTAGAAAATTAACATGCAGCCAAACATGTTTTTGTGAAGATCCAATCATATATTATTAAGGGCAAAGAAAAATCTCAAGTTCTACTTCCACACCCACCAATTGCACTTTTAATACCGAACACAACTCAATAATTTAAAACTAAGGGTAAGGGAAAAGAATTAGTGCTAGAGTAATTTCATCATCAACATTTTGACCTTGCAGGAGCAACCACACATTACAATTTACAACATAGAAACCCTGTGGACCGACCTTGTCTACGCCATCATTTATTAACACGTGAAAAATAAGTCTGAATTGTACCAAGCTCTCTCTTAACTTCAGCTTAGGTGCACAATATAGCACAAGCAACTATCCTTCCAAAGACCACTGGCCCCATTAGGAAGAGCTTATTTTAACTTATTTTAGCTTATCCACTGCAATAAGCACTTGTGAAGCATTTTGGTCCCGTTTTGATGACCTTATTAAAACAACTTTTGAAACTCACACAAGCTGTTTTGGGCTTACTGTCATAAACTAGAAATTGAAGCTTACGAAAATATGCCTTTGTGAAACCTAAAACAACTTAGACAGTGGCTATTTTTAATAATAATTTTTTACTAAATTAAGTTGTTTATCCAAACAGGACCTTTATGTTGGTTCTAATAACAACTTTTCACCAAGCTTCCATCTTTACTGGAAAGAGGGACAAGTAAGAGAGAGAGAAAAAGTGGAGAAAGAATAATAAGAACTAGATGACGAAAAGGGCAATTGAAGATGGGATTGAGCCAAACTAAGAATGAGCGCCTAGAATCAGGGCTTGGCTAGACTTATTTGGGTTATGTTCTCAAACAAGCCAAGCACATAGTTTGGGCTTCGCTTTGCTAAAAAATTAACGTTACAAGCCAAGCTTAAACTAAATGATGTGTAATGTACTTAGCATTTAACAAGCAGTTGGTTTAGGGAGAGATTATAAAAACAAAAGTGGACCTCAGGGGAGATAATTCCTTCAACTGAGACCAATGCTCATATGTATATAGACCAAAGTTGAAACGGTTGCATGTCATTAAACCTAAAGATACAATAAACAGAGGATGATGATAGATAGAAGAAAAATGACAAAGTAGGGTGGAGGAGAGACATAACATATTTGCATGAATATTCTTCGTCCAAGAAGCATGCTTTGCTCTAGAAAACAAAGACCAGAATGTACAATAAGCATAAGGGTACCATGGAGATGTCTTAGGTGCTAAGATACGAGTCAAAATCTCAGGAACTGCAACAGGATCCTGAAAAAATTGACACCTTTTCTTACGTAAAAGCCCATTATAAGAATTCTAGGGTCTAGAGCAAGGAACCTGGGTTGTTGCAATTTGAAGAGCTTTTTTTCTATAGAAAAAAGAAATTTTATTAGAGAGAAAAGAGGGAAAGTAAAACTATGCGGAGGATAAGTCCCCTAAAACAGAAAAAACAGAATGCAACAAGAAATATGAAAAGTGTATAAACTGCAATCTGTCAAGCCAAATGCACCAAAGAATTGCATAAACTGCGTACTGCCATAAAGTTGAAGATTGTATTTCTTAACAGTTTCAAGTTTGTTGCTTTGCTATTTTATATATGTTACATTCCAATAAAGCTTCAACCATCCGTTTTGAACTGCATTACTCCAATGTAAAGACCTAAATAAGCAGATTAAATTACCAAGTGAAAGAAGGGCCTACAAATAACTGGGCTAATTGGATCATCTAGCTTCTCAATTCTCTTGCAATTTTTTTAAAGCGACAGAAACATCATTTTCTTGAGACATAAGCATAACAACACCAGGGCAATCCAGCAACTTAACATTTTTGTATAATTGAACCTTTTGCATCGATCTTGTTAACCCAGGAGTAGCACCAACATTGACAGCATGGCATCTCTTTAAGCTTTTGATAAGACTACTCTTACCAACATTGGGCAGGCCAATCAAACCCACAGTGATTGACTTCTTAATCTGCCAAGGCAAGAATTCAAAATAAATGAAAATTGGCCCAAGAAGTAGCAATGAATGATCTAAACTCAGTAGATCAGAGAAAAAACAAAACACAGTTAAATGATAAGCACCATAAATTAAAAGAAAAGGAAAATATAAGTTATATTAATTACAGGGAAAAGCAATTAATCAGTCAAATGCAAAATCCCTAATGGACAGTGATGCAAGTTAGAGGTTATTTAGTTAGGATTAGGATAAGTTTGTTCTGTTTTGTTATCTATTTTTATTTAGTTAGGATTAGATAAGTTTGTTATCTATTTTTTCTATTTTTCTTAATAATCTAACGAGTTGAGATATTTTTGGGAGAAATCTTATCTCCTCTCTCTCTCTCTTCTCTGTCTATATAATGGCATAAGAGCTCCGGGACTGACCAAAGCTATGATAAAGTCGACCATGACAGGAGCCAACCGTGGCCCGGTTTCTTTTGGAGAGACAATGGACAACGCTTACACCACTCAAGTAGCCAGAGTCGATTTCTTGTTCTCTACAAGATCTAATCCCATTCAATTTAGTATTCATAAATTGAATGGTAAAAATTATCTAGAGTGGGCACAAATTGTGAAGCTTGTAATTGATGGAAAAAGCAAGCTTGGACATCTTAATGGCAAGGTAAAAAAACCAGTGGAGAATGACCCCAATTTTGCAGCATAGAGATTAGAAAACTCCATGGTAATTGCATGGCTAATTAACTCTGTGGAACCTACAATAAGAAAGCCTTTCCTATTCCTACCAACAGCCAAGGAAGTGTGGGACTGTGTCAAAGATACCTACTCTGACATAGATAATTCATATCAGGTCTTTGCACTTAAAACCTAGTAATTGCATAACAAGTGGGGAGATCGAGACTTGACCACATACTACAATGAGATGTTGACATTGTGGCAAGAACTTGATCTCTGTTATGAGGACAAATGGGACTGCCCTAAAGATAGTGCAAGACATTTGAAGAGGGAAGAAAATGACAAAGTCTACATGTTTCTTGCAGGTTTAAACAAAGAGTTAGATGAGGTGAAGGGACAAATTTCGGGCCGTAAACCCCTTCCCAATATGAGGGAAGTCTTCTCAGAAATCAAAAGAGATGAGGCATGACACAACATTATGATAAAGAAACAAGATATTGTTTCTCATCAAGAGATGGAAGGCTCAACGCTTGTATCTAGAGGACCAAAACCTGATGGGAATAAGAAGAACTCAAAAAAACTATGGTGTGATCACTGCAGAAAACCATGGCATACTTGTGAGACTTGCTGGAATTTGCATGGTAAGCCACTAAATTGGAAGAAGAAAAAGGGGAAAGTAGAGCATTTCAAGTCTCAAACAAAGTTCAAGGCCAGGAATCTTCTTCCGAAAAGCTTCCATTCATAAAGGAACAAATAGACACCATGGTCAAACTTCTACAGCCCTCAAATTCATCTATAAAATTCCCTCCTTCCTGCTCCTTAACCCAATCAGGTAACTATCTACATGTTGCCCTTGTTAGTGTCAATTCCTCTAATTTCTGGATTATAGATTATGGTGCTACAGACAATATGACTGGGTCTGCAAACCTATTTGGTTCATATAGTCCCTGTTCAGGAAATAAAAAAATTAAAATAGTATATGGTTTTCTTTCTACTATTGCAGGGAAAGGTTTTATTTTCCTATCTCCTTCCATTACTCTTCATGATGTTCTCTATGTCCCAAATCTATCTTGCAATCTCTTATCTGTAAGTAAGTTGGTTCATGATCATAACTACCAAGTTCATTTCTTCTCATCTCATTGTGAGTTTCAGGACTTAGCCTCGGAGAGGATGATTGGCAGTGCTAAACAGCAAGGTGACCTTTATTTTTTTGAAGATGTATCTGACTTAAGGGGACAAGTTCCAAACACTTGTTTCAATTCTATTTCTACTTCTAATAATAGTGATGGCATGCTATGACTGAATGTGAAACTTGTGAACTAGCAAAACATCATCGTACATCTTTTCTGTGCAGCCAGATAAACCTTCTAAACCTTTTTCTTTAGTTCACAGTGATGTTTAAGGGGCTTCATGAATCACTACCTTATTTGAAAAAAGATGGTTTGTAACATTTATTGATAATCACATAAGACTCACGTGGGTATATCAGTTAAAAGAAAAATTTGAAGTTAAACAAGTTTTCATAAATTTCCATAACATGATAAAAACTCAGTTTAAAACATCAATTAGAGTTTTTAGAAGTAATAATAGAAAGGAATATGTCAATAGAATCCTAGGGAATTATTTTGAAAAAATTGGCATTATCCATCAAAGTTCTTGTATCAACGCACTTCAACAAAACGGAGTGGCTGAAAGGAAGAAAAGACATCTTCTTGAAATAGCTAGAGCCTTGCTATTTACAACAAAAGCACCCAAATATTTATGGGGTGAAGCTGTTCTTATAGCAGTTTTTTTAATTAACAAAATGGTATCTCGAGTCTTAAATTTTCAAACACCAATAAATGTTTTCAAAAAAGATTTCCCAAAATTGGCTGGTGACTGACATTCCATTAAGATATTTGGTTGTACTGCATGTGTTCATAATCACAACAGTAATCATGGAAAACTTGAACCAAAAGCTAGGAAATATGTTTTTATTGATTACTCACACACTCAAAAGGGGTACAAGTGTTTTGATCCAATTTCAAAAAAAATTTTTTATTACTATGGATGTAACCTTTTTTGAAACACAAATATATTTTGGACTTCATCTTTAGGGGGAGACTGAGAAAGGAGATGAAGAATTTAAAAGTAGTCTTCAGATTGAGCTTCCAATTTTTGATTCTATTCCAACTGAGTCAGTGATTCCTAATGATTAAGGTGATGTTGAAAAATCAGTCTTAGAACCTATAATAATTACAGATTTGGAAACAAACACTTCTGAAGTAGAAAACTTGGATAATGTTCCCTCAATGCCATTTTAAGACAGATTTGAAACAGAAACAAAGATGTGTGAGAAACCAAGTGAAAAAGAAGAGGAGCTACGTGTCTTCACAAGAAATATTTTCCAGAAAAAGAAGGCCTCTCGTTGAAACAATGCCAAAATCCAATCCGAAAAAAGAACTGAACTCCATCAAGTCTTCAGGTAAAAATTTTGCTACTTCTAATGATTCTTGTTAGAGAAGATGAGAAGAGAATTAAGAATGGGAATTACTAACAACACATGTTAGTTTCCCTGTTTCTATATTTATTGAAAAGATAAAGATAAGTACAAAGAAGATAAGCACAACCCAATAACACAAAATAATAATAAAAAATAGTCCAACCCTTATTCTCTAACACTCTCTCTTAAGCTGGAGCATAGATGTTAATCATACTCAGCTTGTTACAAATATATTCTATTCTATTCTTATTAAGAGCCTTAATGAAGATATTCGCGAGCTGTTCTCCAGTCAGCACATGTTCAATGACAACAAGTCCCTCTTGAATCTTTCACGCACAAAATGACAATCAGCCTCAATATGCTTTGTTCTTTCGTGAAAAACAGGATCAGAAGCAATGTGAATGGCAGCTTGATTATCACACCATAATTTCATAGGCATTGCACTATTAAATCCAATCTCACCAAGAAGATGATGTATCCACACTAATTTGCTTGTAACTTGGGCAATAGCCCGATATTTTGATTCAATACTAGATCGAGCAACAACACTTTGCTTCTTACTCCTCTAGGAAACAAGATTTCCTCCAACAATGACACAGTAACCATAAGGGGATCTTCTATCTATAGGGGATCCAACCCAATCAGCATAAGAGAAACCTTCCATTGTAGTATGTCCATGATCTCTGTACCAAACACCACAACCTAGGCCCTTTTTAGATATCTCAATATATGAAGAACAACCTCCCAATATGTGGTTCGTGGAAATGACATAAACTGACTACCCACACTGACAAAGAAAGCAATATCAGGACAGGTAATTGTGAGATAGTTAAGCTTACCCACTAGTCTTCTGTATTGTTTAGGATCTAAAAGAACATATCCATCATCTGCTAAGAGTTTGACATTAGGAACCATAGGGGTTTCTGCAAGATTGGCTCCAAGCAAACCAGTTTTTTTAAGCAAATTAAGGACATACTTTCTTTAAGTGAGAAATGTGCCCTTCTTACTACTCATCACTTCAATACCTAAGAAGTACTTTAATGCACCCAAATCCTTAGTCTGAAACTGTGTTTAAAGGAAATCTTTGAGTTTTCTGTCCCAACCTCGTCACTTCCAGTAATAATGATGTCATTCACATATACCACTAGAAAAGATATAGCCACCCTGAGAACGTTGGAAGAAGACCGAGTGATCAAAATTGCTTCTTTGAAGTCCAAACTGTAAAATAGCTTGACTAAACCTTCTAAACCAAACCCTTGGGGCTTGTTTAAGGCCATATAATGATTTCTTCAATTTGCACACTTTACCACTCTCCCCCTAAGAAACAAACCCAAATGGCTGCTCCATATATACCTCTTCCTGTAAATCACCATGGAGAAAAGCATTCTTAACATCCAGCTGATGCAAATGCCAATAATGAGTATCTGCAAGAGAGATAAACAACTGAATAGAAGCAAGTTTTGCTATTGGAGAAAAGGTTTCAAAATAATCAATACCATAAACCTGAGCATAACCCTTAGCCACCAGACAGGGTTTTAAACGAGTCACGGAACCATCAGGATTGACCATTACATTGTAAACCCATTTATAATCAATTGCCTACTTACCAGCAGGTAGAGAAACCAAATCTCAAGTATGATTTTGTTCAAGAGCATGCATCTCATCCAACATAGCCATACACCACCCCTCATAAGATTGGGCCTCAGTGACAATGGTTGGAATAGTGAGAGTCAAGAGAAGCTACAAAAGACTTAACAGTGCTAGATAAACCAGTATAAGAGACAAAGGAAGAAATAGGATAGGTATAACTACGCTTACCTTTTCGAAGAGCAATTGGGAGATCAATGCTAGACTCAGAGGGAGTAGGATCCAAAGAGGAAGAAGGAGTTGTAGAAGGCAATGAATCTGGAGGCTCTAGAGCAGCAGGACCGGTCACAACAGATTGTTGATTCCTCCAAACTTAGTGGTGAGGGAAGGAGGGAACAGGAAAGGGACGAAGCCAAGAAGACACAGGAATAGTAGAACCTGTAGAAGTTGAAGAATAGACAGGAAAGTGATATACTAAGAAGTCATTGTTATCACTAGTAAGAGAAAGAGAAAGAGATGACTCTGAAGAGAAAGGAGTGGTCTCAAAGAAGATGACATCTGCAGAGACAAGATAGTGGCGTAGATAAAGAGAATAACATTTATACCCTTTTTGACTACGAGAGTAACCAAGAAAGATATACTTAAGAGAACGAAGATCTAACTTAGAGACCTGAGGATGGACATCTTGGACAAAACAAATGCAACCAAAAATTCTAGAAGGAAGAGCAAATAAAGGCTAAGAGGGAAAGAGAAGAGAATAAGGAATTTACCCATTAAGGATAGAAGAAGGGAGACAATTAATTAAGTAACAGGCTGTAGAGACATCATTAGGCCAAAAAGGTTTAGAAACTTTCATTTGAAACAAATATGCACAGGCAACTTCAAGTAAGTGTCTGTTCTTTCTTTCAACCACCCAATTTTGTTGTGGGGTGACAGCACAAAATGTCTCATGAATAATGCCATGGTCTGTCATAAATAACTTAAAAGAAGAAGAAAGATATTCTTTAGCATTATTACTTCTAAGAGTGCGAATAGTAACATTAAATTAGGTTTGAACTTCAGCATAAAATGCATGAAATATAGTAAATAACTCAGAACGATTTCTCATAAAATAAAGCCATGTAACACGAGAGTAATCATCAACAAAAGTATCAAAGTAACGAAAACTGGACTTAGATTCAATGGCACAAGGCCCCCAAATATCAAAATGAACAAGAACAAAAAGGGATTCAGTCCATTTATTCAACCCCTACCAATCACCTTCTTCATCCCAAGATCCTGAAACAAGCAATATTTAGGAAAGAAATGAATATTACAATTCATATAATTTGTAATTTTGCTAACTGACAAAAGATTAAAAGGAAAGTGAGGTAAACATAAAACAAAATTCAAAGAAAGAGAAGGCGAAGGATAGGCAGTGCCTCTTCCCATGGCTGGAGTAGAAGAACCATTAGCAAGAGTGACACTAGGTAATAAAGAAGAGGACTGAAATGTAGAAAGAATACATGTGTTACTAGTCATGTGGTCTGTTGCACCTGAATCAATGAGCCAGTTGCGAGAGGAAGAAGTAAGACAAGCAGTAGGATTACTTGACTGAACAAGGGTAGTAGTAGAAGAAGTACCAATACCCTATGAGGCTTGGAATCGATTATAAGCATCAAAGTAAGCATCAGATAAGGTGATAGTTTTGAAGCCCTATAATAGAGTAGCAAAGATAAGGTTATAAGCATCGCGTCCACCAGTACGTCCACCAGTTATGACTCGACCACTACGTCCACCACCTTTACCTATTCTACTTCCCCCTCTACTAACTACAGCAACTGAAGATTCAGGAAAAGGTTCAGAGGGCAGTTCACGATGACACCATAATAGATGACAATACACATTAGCAAGTGTTACATGATCAGAACTAGTCAAAATCTGGTCATGGGCAGCATTAAACTCGAGATGCAAGTCAGACAAAAAACTTACAACAGCTAACTTTTCCTGTTGCAGACGCATCTGTTTTGCACCACTCGGCATAGTGTTTACCATCAAACTTGTGATCAATAATTCGAATAGAAGCAGAAATTACCTCAGGCATAACTGTGGGCTTCGTAGAAACCTCTAACTCATAAGAACTACTAGATCCGGAGTTGGAATGGTCGTCTGCCATCTCAAAAACCACAAATTCATTAAGGAATTGACACCGTCGTCTCCAAAACACCAAACAACAATAACCCAAAACAACAAACCAAAGCAAAAGACAAGTAAGAGGGCTAGACAACATAAAACCAGACCTGTTGACCTTTGACCCAACCCACGGAAAGTGAAAACGTCACTGGGCTCGACTGAAACCTATCAAAAATTCCCAAAAATCCAGTCAAAAACACCGACAGCCAAAAAAATCACACTTTGGCAGACCAAAACTCCATGAAAATAGAAGACCTCCACCACCCAGACCTGTATCACCCTGGGTCACACCCCTCTGGCCAGCGTCGACACCTCTAGTCATCGGAAAAGCCCCCCACGACACTCCTAGCTGTGAATCAGCGCATCAGGCACAAAGAACATGCCCCAAATAGCTTTCAAAACCATAAAATCATGCTCTACAGTGCACAAAAAAAATTTGGAGCTTGGAAATGGGTAGATCGGCTCATTCTAAACTAGAAAAGTAGGCTTTTTTTTTCTAATTTCAATTTTTTTTTGGCAGAGGAAGCTAGGATTAGGATTTCTCTAACTAGCTTTAGATACCATGTTAGAGAAGATGAGAAGAGAATTAAGAATGGGAATAACTAATACACACCTATTAGTTTCCCTATTTTTATATTTATTAAAAAGATAAAGATAAGTACAAGGAAGATAAGCTTAACCTAATAACACAAAATAATAATAAACAATAGTCTAACCCTTATTCTCTAACAATTTTGAATTTGAGTCCCAAAATATTGAATCCTTAGATCTTCCAATTGCCCATAGGAAAAGTGTCCCAACTTGTACTAGCCATCTTATTTCCAAATAATTGTCATATAAAAAATTGTCACCCTCATTTCATTCCTTCACCTCACAGCTATCTAGTGTGGAAATTTCCAAAAAACATACAGGATGCCTTAACTATTCCAGAGTGGAAGGAAGCTATCCTTGAAGAGATGAAGGCCTTGGATAAGAATAAGACTTGGGATATAGTTGACTTGCCCAAAAGAAAAAGAATTGTGGGATGCAAATAGGTGTTTACAGTTAAGTATAATTTAGATGGGACCTTAGAAAGATAAAAAGTGCAACTGGTGGCAAAAAGGTTTACTCAAACATATGGTATAGATTATTCTGAAACATTTGCACCCGTGGCCAAGCTTAATACTGTCAGAGTTCTTTTATTAGTAGCTGCAAACTTAGATTGGCCATTACAACAATTAAATGTCAAGAATGCTTTCTTGAACGGAGACCTAGAAGAAGAAGTGTACATGAAATCTCCACCTGGCTTTGATAAGAGGTGTGGTCCAAGGTATACAAACTAAAAAAATCCTTGTATGGACTTAAACAGTCACCTAGAGCATGGTTTGATAAATTTACTCAATCTGTAAAGAAACAAGGATATTCTCAAGGGCAAACTGATTATACTCTGTTTATGAAGTTCTCACCTACAAGAAGAGTTGTTGTCTTGATAGTTTATATAGATGACATTATACTTACAGGAGATGATGTTTGATGAGATGGAGAGATTGAAGAAATGCTTAGCATCAAAATTTGTAAACAAAGATTTGGGATCTTTGAGATATTTCCTTGGCATGGAGGTGGCTCAAACAAAAAAGGGAATTGTGGTCTCATAAAGGAAATATATACTTGACCTGTTGAAGGAGACAGGGATGAGTGGCTGCAGACCTATTGAAACACCAATGAAGGCAAATCAAAGACTTGGAGATGGTGAAAAAAAGGTTCTGGTTGACACTACAAGGTGCCAGAAATTAGTTGGTAAGCTAATTTATCTTTCTCACACCCGACCAAACATAGCATTTGCAGTTAGTGTGGTCAATCAATTCATGAATCTCCTTATAAGGAACACCTTGAAGCTATCCACCGAATCTTCAGGTATTTGAAAAGTACTCTAAGGAAAGGTTTATTCTTCAAGAAAAATGAACAAAGAGGGATTGAAGTCTATATTGATGCTGACTGGGCAGGATCTGTAACTGATAGTAAATCAACTTCTAGTTATTGTACTTATGTTCAGGGTAATCTTGTTACTTGAAAAAGCAAAAAACAGAATGTAGTAGTAAGAAGCAGTGCAAAGGCAGAGTTCCGAGCAATGTCACATGGAATTTGTGAAGTACTATGGCTAAAACGAGTTATAGAGGAAATAAAAAGGGCAGTTGAAGGACTTGTGAAGCTATATTGTGATAACAAAGCTGCAATCAGCATTGCTCATAATCCAGTATAGCATGACCGAACTAAGCATGTAGAAAGAAATTGACAAACATTTCGTAAAGGAAAAGTTAGAAGTAAGAGTAATCTGCATGCCTTTCGTTCCTACAGCTCAACAAACTGCTGATATCCTAACTAAAGGACTCTCAAGACCACACTTTGAATTTTTTATTAGCAAGTTGGGCATGATTGGTATCTATGCACCAACTTGAGGCGGAGTGATGAAAGTTAGAGGTTATTTAGTTAGGATTAGGATAAGTTTGTTCTGTTTTATTATCTATTTTTATTTAGTTATGATTAGATAAGTTTGTTATCTATTTTTTCTGTTTTCCTTAATAATTTGAAGAGTTAAGATATTTTTAGAGAAATCTTATCTTCTCTCTCTCTCTTCTCTGTCTATATATTTGTAATCATTTTTCTACTGAAATATATGAAAAAATACTACACTCTTCTCCCTACTTTCTAAAGATAGCAATATCAACCCATTGAAGAGGCACACTATCTTAATTTAGTTTTGCTCAATGCTCAAATCCAATAGAATATCAAACATATAAATGCAATACGTGAACCTCAAAGGTGTGGCATGCAGGCATGAAGAAACATACACATGAAAGACATATTGAATAATATTAAAGATATACCTTTAAACGAATCAAATAGCATCACCACTACAATTGAAGATAAAATCAAGAAAATTTGCATGAGAGGAATACTTCTCTTACACAACAAATATTACATATCAATTAAACAGCAAAATCAAACAATACATCTTGCAGAATTGAGGATGGAAAACAAGAAGAACATAGTAAAAGTAAGAGTAAAACTTAATTTTAATCCCTAAAAGATACATCATTTATCAATTTGGTCCTTTAAAGATTAATTTTATTGATTTAATCCCTCAAACTTTAAATTCACAATAATTTAGTCCTTTTGAGGGACCAAAATGATAAAACTAAAAGGAATAAAATGATGAAATTTATAAGTGACTTCAAACTTGAGGGATTGAATTAATAAGATTAATTTCTAAGGGACGAAATTGATAAATAATATATCTTTCAAGGAGTAAAACTAGGTTTTATTCTAAAAGTAAAGCTGATGATAAGAAAAAGATATATGCAATGTAGAACACATGAATGCTAATAATTAGAACAAAACATGTTTCTAACAACAGATCCTAAGCCACAACTAGTATTCATATCATCCAACTAGCAAGTTCATAAACTTAGGGTTTAGTTTTTTTTAGTAACACTAACACATAATGGAAAAGATGAGCATAATATAATTCTTTTTTTTTTTCTGCCGAAAGAGCACAATACATATCTACTAAGATTTCTTCATAGTGAACTAAACATAGAATAAAAAATTTTATTCCAATAACATAGGTCCTCCGCTCCTCCCTAATTTTATATCCTATTCATAGTAGTTAATCCCAAATAGCGGCACAGAGCAGCCAACCCCAAAAGCGGATTGCAGAGCGGCTGCTATACCGAAGGTAGTGAATACAATTCAAACAATTATAGTACACATATAAATGCAAAATTACTCAAAGTTTTAGACATATTCATCACTAATACCTAAAAGTCATAGGCACAATCATCATTAATCAAAGGTATAACAAAAGAAAAGGAAAAGACTGAGGCTAAGGCTGAGGTGCTGTGTAGACTTAACTGACTATGATGGTGACAGTGCTCTACCCAACCAAACATAACAAAAGGAAAAAGAAAAACAGAACTAATTAATATGAATAGGAAAAAAACATGGTTGAATAGAAGTAAAAGGGAAAACAAAATAGGGGCTGATAATAAGAATAGAAAAAAAATGGGGGGTGATACGAATAAAGGTATAAAACAAAAGTATAAAACAAAGCAAATAATAATAGAAAAAAAAAACAAGTTGAAACATGAAACGAGCTAATATGAAAATGAAACAGGGGGAAAAACAACCTCAAGCTGGCCAGAGATGGGGGTGGGCTGGTCGAGAAACAGTGTAACGGCCGCTATAGCCGCTATTTGGGCCGCGATTTCCCCCTATTCTAGCCGCTCAGGCCACGTCACAATAATGTTCCACTACAAAGCTCCTGTAACGGCAGAGGGCTGCTCCGCCACTATAGTGCCGCTATTGACTACTCTGATCCTATTAAAGGTCAAAAGTGTCTACTGCCTAGCTATGTAACTTGGATATGAGCAATAATGGAATAGTGATAACAGTGCATGATATCTATTTTCAAAAGCTTTAGATTTTATAATTAATTTGAAGTGTAAGGGTATCACGTCCATGTTCAAGTTTACTTTTCCAATAGTGGCATCTTAAAGTCAAGTCAGAGATGGATAACTAGCATGCCAAGAAAATGATACAAGAAACACGAAGACATCATGATAGCATAACCATAGATTTCTAAACCTATACCACTCACCAGAACTACGGTAAAAAAACAAATTCAAAAAGCTCCTACTTAGGTGAGGTGGCTATCACAGTGACCAGAGATATACAATAACTTGACATCCAAAGACTTTGCATGGAAGCCAAACTTCTCTAATAATCCTAGTCTGAGTAAAGGACAAGTAAAGCAACTCATAAAATATCATATAAGAAATCATGAAGACAGATGTTTACGAGAATACCATAATGCTTTTCCTGAATTCTGATAACATAAGAGAGGATAAACAACAGTTAGGGTAAGTTTTCCACCACACCTAACATAGAGTAATCAAGGACCTCTCCCATTGTGCTGACATGCATAGAGTAATGAAAATCTTGTAAAAGCTTAATACAAAGAAGAATCCATGAAGACAATATTAGATGCAAGCCACCCAAAAACAAATTACACCTATAAACTTCCAGCAAAACTCTCCTACAAAGTGCATCAGGTCGCAAGACCAGCCAACATAGCCTTCTCCAAAACTTCTCATCTATGTCAACAATCGCACCACCTACTCCAGACTAATTTCAACCAATTATTCATGTGTAAAGATATCATAACAAATTTTCTTTAAAAAACAAATCAACATCTGATTGTGCAAAATTGCTTTCTTCCAACTTAAGCAGTGGCTCACCTACAGCCCTTCCCCTTCTTTGCAAGCCATGTTTTAACATTTGCATCTGTTTGTTTCCGCTAATTGTTTTCTTTTTTGTCCTTTTAAAATCAAATTACTAATGCAATTAAAAACACAGTTTGAGCAAATTATAATGTGAATTTCTAGATATGAAGGGCATTGTTGCAATCTCAGCTTCTTGCAACATTTAACCTTTAGTGTTAGTCTAAAGTTTACTAGACTCGGCAGCTGGATGTTAGTAATTATCATAAATTGTCATCAGTGACAATTTTGTGCTTTTTTTTAATAGGAAAAAAATTTTTATTAGAGGGAAAAGAGGGGAAGTACAACTGTAAGGAGGACAAAAGATCCCCCAAAACAAGAAAAACTAATAATGCAGCAAGCCAGCCCAATCTCTTTGCATGTTCGAGATATTAACTCCATTGAAGCAGCCATGAGCAGAACACTGAAGAGAAGACAAAAATGTAACTCTATCCTACGTCAAGTGAATATTTTGTGCTTCACCATATTCACTTCAAATTCAACACAAAATTTTCATTAGGACATTGTTCTATTAAGAAAGACTATCATTTTTGTTGAAATTATATGGGTTTAGAGAGGAAAAAAGAGCAATAAGGCTCTCAATAAAATAATGAATGTATGATTGATATGATACAAAACACTAAAATAAAGATCCTGTTTGTACTAATTAATTAGGATTACTAGTGTAAGCCTACTAGTAAAGCCCAAGCCTAATAAGACTACTAACCTAACATGACTCCTTACATAATAAAAATCCTAATATTCTAATACTTCCCCTCAAGCTAAAGCTTACTAAGCTTGCTTGTTATAGATAAACGTACTTAAAGAAAATAATCTTAAATAGAATGTGGGTTCCATAAATCATAACTGGAAATACAACTCAAGGAAGAGGGCCAGATGCGCTTTCACACATTGTCAAGGCAAAGGATGACAGTTTTCCAGCCACCGGAACATGGCAACAAGTGAGTTCTCCGGCAATGGCAAGGTTTGGGGCTTAGGCTAATATGAGGAAGCCGGAGATGTAAGCGGATAGAATTGCAATTGTCAAACAGACACAAGGCCTAAATAGCATCACAAAACCTCCTATCTAGCCCTAGGGTTCACAAAGGCTCGGGTATAGAGCCCATTGGTGTGTGAGGATTGTGCAGTGTAGTGTGCGCATGGAGCATACAAAATAACAAATCCTAAATCTACCCACTTTCCTGCAAAAGAAAAGCAAGCAGAATAGATATACAGCAAAATTGGCTACCCTAAGGTTTCGGAAACATTTCAATAAAAATAATAACGACAATTATATACAAATAACATATTCAATAATTTAAACAGATAACATGTAAAAAGGCAAAGCAAAAAAATGAAAGAGGTAAAGAAACATATAAAGGCTATAATCTTTTGCACAATCAACTATATTAGGCTTGACTCTCTAACTTCTCCAGTGGAATCGCCAACTGTCACGATCGTCCCCAGAGAGCTACTGCGACAGGATGGCAAGAGAAATTTAAAAAAGTGGAGTTGCCACCAATAATTATTTGGTAAGAAAATTATTGGGAAAACCCTTTAGTCAAAAGAAAAATAAAAAAATGGTCTGCAAAACCAGGTCAAGTCAGTAGTCTATTTATGCATAGAAAAAGGTAGAAACTTAATCTCACGATACTCCTGATATATCTGTCATAAGATGGTTACCCTAAGTTAATTGTATAAAATATTGATAGCCTTAAAATATTTAAATTACCTCTTTAGACAAAAATAAAACTGAAACAATAAACAAAAATGAAAATGAAAATCACAACAAAAAATGACTAAAAAGAAACTAAATAAAAATATTTATAATTTTGACTTGCTCAAAATGCCTACGTACCTCACGTGCAATAGGAAGTTAAAATCACGTAGCCCTTATAAAAAATGATTGTGTGTTGGAAGAGTTTAATTAAGAATTTTATAAATGTTAAAAAATTATCTTTTTTTGTATAAAATATTTAATCTAATTTAGTTCATAAAAAGCTAACGCTTCTTAAGTAAGACTGGACATGGCATAAGGCCATGGAACAATCAATGATCAGAAAATATCTAAGAAAGTACGTTACTCTGCAAGGCTGTTTAAATAATTAATAAAAATTATTTGATTTATTAACATGAGTAAATACATTAGACAAATGTTAAAAGGGATCGGGACATGGTACTAGGCCACAAAACAATTCATAAAATAGCCGAAAGAGTATGTGACTTTGCAGGATCACTAAAGAAAAATATTTCAATGATTAATTGAAAAATTATTTGATTGTTAATTAAAATGAATAAACACATTAAACAAATATTAAAGGAGATCAAACATGACACTAAGGCATAAAATAATCCCTAAAATAGTCGAAAAAGTACGTGATTCTATAGGACCGTTAAGCAAAATTATTTAAATTTATGAACCAAAGTCCCTTATGAAAATGATTAAATGGGATAAAATGGTACATATTCAAAAGTTAAAAAAAAAACATGGGAATAATAAAGAAAATTTAAAATAAAATAGAATAATCAAACAGAAGAACACAACAAGAAAAGAAACACTTGCTAATCACATGTTACGAAAGAAAAAAAAAAGAAAAAAAATCGTTTTCTTCTTCTCTTTTTTTAAATAGTTAAATAATAAAAAAAGAGACTAGAAACATTTAAATGTGAGAATTACTTATTTACCCTACTTATTCAGCTGTGGTTTTTAGCTAATAGAAGGATACAATTAAAAATGATAAAACCAAATGAAAACATGAAATGGTTTACAGCAACATAAAAAAATTAAAATAAATAAAAACAGAAGCCTAGAATATCAAAAAGGATATCAGCACTTGTCCTCTTTCTGAGTTTCTTCTGTGTTTTTTTTTTAAAAAAAAATTGATCAACCCTTTTTGTAGGTCCAGCATTGCACACACAAAATATTAAATGAAAAAAAAAAAACTTGACAGCAATCAATATATCCCATCCGTAACCACAAACAACATGAAAACAAATATGTGCATTCATTTTAAGAAAGAGATATCATATCATCTCTTATTTAAATTTAAATTAAATACTTTATTCTATCCTTGTAATCCCTCATGACTAAATCTACCTTATTCTTGATTATTTCTTTTGTTTTAGTTTGTTTATCTTTTATTATTATTATCAGAACTGACACCGAATTTAATAAATTTTTATTTTTTTAATTTATCATTATTAAAAGACCGAATAAAATATGATATTTACACATATACATTTTAAGTATTTAGAGATATCTTAAATTACATCTTTAAAAATTTCAAATTACCGTCATTAAACTATAATTTCTTAGGCAAAACTTATTAGAATGTATACAAAAAAAAAACTCCAAAAATGCAATCTTTAACACTTACTACTAATCCAATCCTATTAGAAACCTTAAGCCTTACAAATAAGACATTAGAAAACTTAATTAATATAATTTTGACCAAAAATATAACCTATAACCAAAAGCTACCAAAAAATAAGTAGGATATCCTGAAATTATAAAAATAATTCTGCTACAATTATTTTCTTTTTTACTGTTCTTGCATCAAGAAGTTAAGCCCATTACCAACTGCACAAGCTGACAACTTTAAGGAATCTTCTCTGTTTTGCTCAAATTAATCCACCTTCTGCTGCAAATCTTCCTTGAAATATCCTTTTCGTTGCCTTACTTGCCTGCAAGCTCAGACAACCAAGAAATGAGAACATTTCAATAAGTAGCACATGTTCGAAGCCGTTGCAGAATCTTATTCAGTTTTCATGGCTTAAGATGCTACTTTTCTGATCGAATGTAAATATAACTTATATAGTTTAACCTATTGAGTGAATTTCCAGTTATTTCAGAATTTTTAGTTTCATAGCATTTCAGAATTTTTAACTTGATGTTAGAAGATATAACATTATGAAAGTGTTATTTTTCGACTGTACCTAACGCAGAGCCAAGAAGACTTGGGAGTGGAGGACAAACCTGTTTTTTTTCCAGTCTGTGCAACTTGTTATGATAGATAGCAGAACTGTTTGGAAAAGGGCACCAATCAATGTTCCAATCTAAAGACCTTTTCCTCTCAACTGTACCCAAAAACCCAATATAGCAGCAATTGGAATTCCGAAAACATAATAAGCTCCTAGAATCACACATGCTCCTAGGTGCTGCCACCCACTTCATCTAGCAGTACTTATTATAAACATGTATTAAAAATTTCATGACTTAGCTCATGCCTCTTTGCATGAAAAGAAAAGTATTTTGAATTGAACAATAAAGGAAAGAAGGAGCCAACCAGGAAGGGCAGCATGTAAGGTGTCTAGTATAACAGACAGACATAACAGAGGATCCATCTCTGTGACATAATGCCCCACGTCCTGCTTATTGCTAAAAGTATAACCTAACATATTCCGACAGGCAAAAATGATTGAGCTCACCAGAAGAGCCTCTGAAGTTGCAAGAGACATAGTAGTAGAAACATGAATTTGTTAACCTTGTGTCTTTTAAAAATCTATATTGAATTTGTTACTCATAGCTAAATAACGGTCTCCATTCATATGAACGGTGCTAATTTATTGTATCAATTTTTTGTGATCAGTTATTCCACCACCTCAACAATCTATACAATACTAGAAGCAATTGGCTCAGCAGCAAGGTTTTGCTTCACATAACCTTCAGCAATTTGTGCGTATTCATATTCAACTTCCAACAATAAAGCAATGTCTTTCTTTTCTCATTGGTGCCTCTTTTTGATGGGTTATTCAGCACTAGAGGTTCAAATGCAATAGGAGCTGTAAATACACAAGCAATGCGAGTGTCTATTTTTGCTGCTATGTCTCTAGCAGCTTCAGAGGCTCTTCTAGGGAGCTCAATCATTTTTTCCTGCCCGAATGTGTTAGGTTATGCTTTTAGCAATGAGTAGGATGTGGTGAATTATGTCATAGAGATGGTTCCTCTGTTATATCTGTCTGTTATACTGGACGCCTTACATATTACCTTTTCAGGTTACCTCTTTCTTTCCTCTATTGTTCAATTCAAAATACTTCTCTTTTCATGCAAAGAGGCATGAGCTGTGTCATGAAATTTTTAATACATGTTTATAACAGATATTGCTAGAGGAAGTGGGTGGCAGCACCTAGGAGCATATGTGAACCTTTGAGCTTATTCTGTTTTTGGAATTCCAATTGCTGCTATATTGCGTTTCTAGGTAAAGTTGAGAGGAAAAGGTTTTTGGATTGGAATACTGATTGGTGCCCTCTGCCAAATAGTTCTGCTATCTATCATAACAAGTTGCACAGACTGGAAAAAACAGGTTTGTCCTCCACTCCCAAGTCTTTTTGGCTCTGCATTAGGCATAGTAAAAAAAAAAAACCACACTTTCATAATGTTATATCTTCTAACATCATGTTAAAAATTCTGAAATGCTATGGGACTAAAAATTCTAAAAGCACTGGAAATTCACTTAATAGGTTAAACTAGAGAAGTTATCTTTACATTCAATCAGAAAAGTAGCATCTTGAGCCATGAAATTTGATTAAGATTCTGCAACAGCTTCAAACATGTACTACTTATTGAAATGTTCCCATTTTTCGGTTGTCTGAGCTTGCAGGCAAGTAAGGCAAGGGAAAGGATATTTAAGGAAGGATTTGCAGCAAAAGATGGATTAATTTTAGCAAAATAGAGAAGATTCCATAAAGTTGTCAGCTTGTGTAGTTGCTATTGGGTTTAGCTTTTTGATGCAGTAGCAGTTAAAAAGAAAATAATTTTAGCAGGGTTAATTTTATAATTTCAGGATATTTTACTTCATAGTTCGTTGCTTCTGGTTATAGGTAGTATTTTGGGTCAAAATTATGTTAATTAAGTGTTCTAATGTCTTATTTGTAAGGCCTAAGGGTTGCTAATGGGCTTGGATTGTCAAGGATTGAATTTTGGGAATTGTTTTCTCATAACTTGCTTTTTAGGAAGTTATGACTAAAAAATTGTAATTTAGTAATTGTAATTTGAAATTCTTAGAGATGTAATTTAAGATATCTCCAATTACTTAAAATGTATGTGTACCGAACATTGCCTTAACAACGTAAAATATTTTTTCTCCAAATTAGAATGATGGAATAAGCAAATAACTGACAATAGATATCTTTGGATTTTTTAATTAACAATTAACACAAGTAGAAATCTTTTTCTTTTCTCTTTTCTTATTGACATTTATATATTAACTACCAAACATACAAGACAAAGTGAAAATCATTTTTGTTTCCTTCTTTTCGTTTCTTTACAAACTCCAAAACATGAACTAATTAATCAAAGCATCGACATATAGACATTATCCGCAGATTCTGCACCAATCAAAAGGTGTGGGAAATGTTATTGTCAAGGCGTAAAATATAAGAAGTGACTTAATGGGGAATGAATATACGTTCAATTTAACCAACACATAAAAGAGAAAGAGAGAAAGGCTAGCATTCCTTTCCCACCTCGCAGGTAGAGAATGACTAACTCAAATCTAGCCTAAAACCGAGAGAAAACAAAAAAAATCTATGGAAGGCTTTTGGAACATGATTGTAATTAACGCCATCAAATTTGACTTATAAATTATACGTACAGAATCATAGATTAGAATAATGAGAAAAAAGAAGGCTGGCCCTATATAGAGATGGGGAAGATTTTTTTAGAATATTACATTCACATGCGTATATAGGCAGGATGAGACTTTTTCCTCTTTTTTCCCTAAATTGGAACGGGGATTAAAAGGATGCAATGCATACCAGGATATTTGGTTCATTTGAGTTTTATTTGAAAATTATATAATTGCATTTCTTACTTTGCACATATCAAACAGTTTGGACTGTCATGTGCATTGGAAACTCTACGTAGGCAAGCCTATGGAGCACTGCAATATCGAAAATTTGGCGTTCATATTTACACCGGCATCGTCTCTCTGATTTTAGCTTGTCTTCCACTGTCTCTTTTGTGGATTTACTTGGGGAAGGTACTCAGTTTACTTGGTCAAGACCCTTTGCTTTCACATAAAGCTGGAAAATTTGCACTGTGCCTAATTCCTACTCTCTTTGCTTATACAACACTCCAGGCCTTGGTTCGATATTTTCTCATGCAAAGTTTGATTGGTCCCTTTATCATGTGTCACTCGTTGCTTCCACATTACTTTATGTTGGACACTAGTTTTTAAATCTGGAATATGTAGCTTAGGAGCAACATTTTCTATAGGTACTTCATACTGGTTGAATATAATTTTACTTGGATTATATACGAAATTCTCTACTGCCTGTGAAGGGACTCGGGTTCCAATCTCCATGGAGCTATTCCACGGGATCAGAGAGTTCATTCCTTCAGCTAGAATGATTTGGTAAGTTCTCTCATCTGATATATTACATTTTTTATTTATTTTTTGACCATGGTTTGTTTCTTACATTTTTTTTTTATCATTTTAGTCTTGAATGGTGGTCATTTGAGCTGCTTACCTTGCTTTCTGGTCTTCTACCAAATCCAGAGTTTGAAACTTAAGCCCTATCCAGATGGTAGGAATTTTCGTAGTCTTCAAGACATGAATAACTTTGTGTCTTTTAAAATCTGTATTGAATTTTTAAGCCTTATCCCACAGAGTTTCCAGCGCACAAGGCAGTCCAAACTGTTTGATATGTACAAAATATGAAATGCAATTAATTATCAAATAAAACTCAAATGAACCAAATATTCTAGCACGCATTGCATCCTTTTCATCCCCATCCAGTTGAAAATTTATTAGCAGAATTGAACAAACTAGCAAGAGACTCTAAGTTCTACCTCTATTATATATGGCATCTTCAATAAGATAATTTATCTAAAAATGCCCAATTAGAAGGCAGATTACTGCTTATATTGATCTAGAATCTAGATCTTCCCTCTAATCTATTATTATTGATTATTATTTTTTCCTTTTCCCTCCTCCCCACTTCATAAGCATTGAGTTGAGCAATTGTTTCATATTGATTCCTTGCAATTATTCCTCTTAAAATTTAAGGAGGGTACCCGTCAAGTCAATTCTGAACTAAAACTTACTGGCATTCGTGCCTAAGAGAGAAACACGAGACATGGGAAAAAGAAGACCTACAAGAACACTAAATCCAGAGACAGCACAGACAGCACCAACCAATGGCGGAATTGATGGTTTTCGGTCTTTAGAATGGGATCCTGTTAGTGTTCATTAAAATACAAAGTAAGTTTGCCAGCATTCCAACAGAAGATTAGAGAAATAATTTGCTGTAGGGTTGGGACAGAGGTAGTGGGTAGTGGTTTGAAACATGATAATCTTGTCAACCCAATATATATATAAAGGAAGAACAATGAATTAACGGGCATATCAATGATGACAATGATAAATGTCAATGTGATCAAAATGATTCACAATGGAGCTTAATGAGCTATGCTTAACAACACAGCAGCAAAAATAGCTAAACAAAGACTAGGGGAAGTTCATGCCACCACATATTTTGCCCTTTTTGAGAATGATATGCCTATTGCTGTTCATTTTAACAGCAGTCCGATTGTATCCAATGCGCATGGAGACTGATAATTTAAAGTCTATTAGGAGCATGCTGTGAGCATTCCAAAAACAAAAGAGTATCCTTAATCAATACCTCTTCTATATAACCTTATCCAATGCCTAAGATCAATCTTAGATTTCTTAATCTATGTATTTTTGTTATCCCATTTAGGTAAGCTTTTCTCAAGTTCAAATGCCATATCAAATTGGAATATTATTTTACGTAACAGCTAATCCATGTTAGCGAAGGGAGAAAACTGCAAATAACAAGCATTATGATATATCGCAAGTCATGTTGAGCTTCCAAGAAAATTGAATAATAAATTACAAAATTTGTTTAGGAAATCTTAAAAATCTAAAATTTCAAATCTTAAATGATATGATTTAAGAAGACAATTGTTCCCCAAAGCTCTCTTAGCTACTGCAAGTAATATTATGTTTCAGTTATGGGGTTCGGTTCAACAGAAGCAATTATTTACCACAAATTTGTTGAATAATATTCTAAGACTTTACGCCAGAAACAAGCTTACCGTATATCTATAATTGAAAAGACCAGTTTGTTTGTAGTATACACATACACAACACCGTCACTACTAGATTGACTAATGACATGACCATCAACATCCTGTTACTAATGACATGACCGTCAACATCCCTGAATGTAGACTTGATTTTGAAACAAAAAATAAATTTTTTTTGTTTCTTTAGTGAATAGAATTGATTCTAAGTATGAGATCCAAAAAATTTTCAAAAGAAGTAAACCTATAATTATATTTTAAAAATGATTTTACTTCATCATCCAAATAAAATTAGTTATCTTTTCCAAACGCAAATTAATTCTATTAACATCAATTTTTTCAAAATCAATTCTTTCAATATGAGTTCTTTTAAAATTAATTCAAAACTAAAATCTAAATCAAATGGAAGCTTCAATAAAAGTTGAATTTAAACCAATAAACATTCAAGCTGTGGAAGATAACTTGCCCTTGAGTAAGTTTACGCAATTCGTGGATTCTAGTGATGCAAAAATGTTGAAAACAAAAGAAACTCAGCAATTTCTAGGTTATAAAATAGTGAAACAGTTGAAAAGTTCAGCTATGGCTGATGAAGAGAAATATTTATGGATAGACGAGACAATGGTATATGTTAGTAGATTAGAAATGAATGAAAGAGGACGAATGATCTTTGATTGTATTTGGAATCATTAAAAATTGAATTGATTTAATTTGATTTGATTTAGAAATTAATTCTTATATTTGTAATTCTTTATAAAAATGAGATTTAATTTGATTTACAAATCAAATTTTGTGTATATTAGATAAGTGAATAAATTTATGAGGGTAAAATTGTCAATCAAATCAAATCAAATCCACGCTCAAATCCAATCAAATTTGAGTAGATTTCTAAATACACCTAACTTAAATATAATAGATTTATAAATCAAATCAAATTAATTCTAATTTTCTAACTTTCCAAACATAAAATTTCATTTACAAATCAAATCAATTCTTAAAAATTATTATTCCAAACACACTCTGTATTTATTAGGAATTATGTTATGTTTTTACCTTATATTCTATATACCCCATCAGAATTAATAAATAACATGTCATATCACTCCAAGGATAATTACAAAACTTCCACAATCATCACAAGCTTTTTTATTTTCGATGCATGAGCAATTCAAAATTGCAAACCCCTTAAGCTATTCCTCACCTTCTAGTTCTATGATTCAATTATTCTATCATTGACTTTGTTTTGTATTTAGAGTTTTTGTTAATTTCCTTTAAGGACAACCACCAAATTTGATTGATTAGACTGTAAATTTGGCGGTGTTTGTTGAACCATCTCAATGGCTAGCTACAAAGAATTAATTAGATTTATGAAAATTTTCCTTTATTTTATTTTTGATGTATATGAATGCTTGATTACCAACTAATAAAGTAGAATTTCTACAACAAAGTGGTTTATATATAATAATCTTTTTTCTCTGTAATATAGTTAGTAGTATATTTGGTCCAGTTTTTGCGTTAATCAAAATTAAGTTTTTTCTTTCGACGACTTTAATGGCACACCCCTCATATAGGTTTGGTACATTTACATAAATTAATTTTTTATGTGCTAATCTAAGATTCAAACTCAAATATTAAAATAAGAAAAACAACTCCTTAATTAATTCGCCAACCCTTAGTTGCTTTATAATAATTCTAATTCCATTGTTTTGTAATTTATGCTGTGGACATCCCCCAAAGTTGACCAATATATATGCATTATAAATATGTTAATTGGGTTAAGCTATGACCCAAAAAAAAAAAAACAACTTGCTACTTACCAAGGTTCTGAAAACCGACCCGGTTACTGAACCGATCGAGATATTGATTCAAGGCTCAATAGTTCAACCGTGGTCAAACCGATATATAATTAAATATATATTTATATTTATATAAATATAAGTATATTTAGAGTAAGTGATGCTTTCGTAATTTAGAGTAATAAGAGGGTCATTTAGTTGGCCATTGATTGGCGCGAAGAAGAAAGTCGAAGCTTGCAGTCTTCTATTTTGGCATTTCTACTGCGCCTGCAGTCTGATTGACAGCCCCACCTATCTCCTTCGACCTCTGCATTGCTTGCCTTGAGATAAGAAGAAAAACTATCACAGGTGAGGAGCAGATGCTGGTGCGTATGGGACGGGAGGGTCTCTTTTTTTTTTTAATTTTATTTTGGTCTTGCGAAGCGCGCATGCCAGCTACGGATCGGGAAACGCATCTTCTCCTCTCTCAAACACGCCTTTTTTCCCTTCCTTTCTTTTTTTTTTTTGGGTTACGAGTCAAAAATATCGCGAAAAGATGCCTCTAGTGATCAAGGAGATCAAAGTCAAGGTAGAGATATACTATGGAGATGAGCTCTGCCAAGAGAAGTCGAAGCTGTTGCTGAAGGACATGGAAGAGTGCGGGTACGAGAGGGAGAGTGGGTTCGTGTGTCTGAAGCAGAAGAAGAGCTCGACCCACAAGTTTGAAAAGATTGGGAAGCTGGCGTCGTATGCCTCTGAGGTCACTGCGCACGTTGAGTTTGGCAAAATCAAGAAGCTCACTGGGATGAAGACTAAGGAGCTCCTGGTTTGGATCACGCTGAGTGATATTCAACCATGTTCTCCAGCTACAACAACTTTACCATTTAGGTGCCGAACGCCACCGTCAACCGTACGGACCGGTGTCGGGTTGACCGGTTCAGCCGGTTTGAAACCGATTCACCGGTTTTTGACCAATTTTTTACCCTACCAGTTCTGGAAGGTCACCCGAACCGGTGAGGGGACCAATTTCTGATCCGACTGGTTGAACCGGCTAGTCCGGTCCGGTTTTCAGAACATTGCTACTTACTTTTCTTCATACATTGGGTAAATTGAAATTTATTAATCATTTGTTAACTTTCATTACAAGAAATTTGACTTTTAGTAACGGCAAAATCCCATCTCTAAAAGTCTAAAAACCATGATTATAACCTTAAAAATCTATACTGAAAAACGTTTATTTCCATGAGATTTGGTTCGCTATACCTACAATTTTTGGTCTATCACTAGAAACTTTAGTGACAATATGATTGTCCATAAGTGAAACACCTGAACATTTACCCAGGGTTTTTTAGTCCATCACTATATGCTATAGTGACAGTAAATAAAACATCACTAAAACACTCAAACATTTACTCACGGTTGTAATTTTGTTACTATAAGCTTTACTAACAGATTTAATATAATGTCAAAATTCATAAGTAAAACCTATACCAACAGATCTGTTCTAAGGATAAAACTCTATTGTGATGATTCTTGCAATTAAAAATAATATGTGGGTAAAACTTGAAATAATTATCATTAAGCATATTTTATTTTTTAAATTTAATTCTCACATTTCAAATTATATATATACTGAAAAATAAATACTTTTAAAACCTAAATTAAAATAAAACTTGCCCATTCATATTAAAAATAAAATCAAGTCTTACAAAAATCTCAATGTTACAAAGAAATTAAATTGGTGCATATATAATTACACACACTGTCTAATTGTACCAAAAAAAAATATTGTCTAATGTCTAATTGTACCAAAAAAAAAACATTGTCTAAGTCAATCACCAAGTTTAAACAAAGTTGAACAAATTAGCCTCCTAATTTGCACCTGCAAGTAAAAATAAAGCATAATAATTAATAATTTACTTATTATAGAAAATAATAATAACTTAAATTATTTAATTAATACTAAATACATACTATTTTCATTATCTTCGTTGTTGCCCCAACTTAGAGAATTCGAATGACATCGGTAATTAGAGACACTAAAAGCATCTGGAGCCTATTAAAAATAATGGAATACAAATCATTAATAAGCCCAGCCTCCGGAGCTGAAACAGAGCATAACAACGGCAAATATATGTCAGAAGGTTTGGAGCAATAATTTGGAGCAAGGATATATTCCACATATCAGTAAGCAATAGACCGAAGGTAGAAGCCATAAGCCATAAGCCATAGAAATATGAACAAAAGGCAGATGCCATAAGTCATGGACTACCTAACACTTATGCTACTAATTACCTTTGTGTGTGCAAGCATTCTTATCTTCATTCTTATTCAAATATTCAAGATAGAAGACAAACAAATGAAAAGATGATATAGAAGACAAAACCAGAGAAATTGAGAAGCCAAAAACCAGAGAAAAATATTCAACTGTCTTTGTAGCAAAAGTAATTAAGGAGAGGAAATAGGCAACAAAACTAAAGAATAAACCTTAGCTACTTTTTCTATTTTTGGTTTTCGGTCATAAGAATAAACCTTAGCTGAAAGGTACAAATTTTCGGAAACAGTCAAGGCCCAACAAAGATGGAGTTGTGACATAGCTGGACTCTAAAACTTTCAAAAAAGATTGAAGATGCGTGAGCAGATATGAAAACCCAAGAGCACCTGAAAAAAAATGAAAACCCAAAAATCAGGATATTTTGATTATTTTCTACTGAGGAGAGTTATGCGGGGTAATTTGTCCTGTTATTATCAATTTCCAAAATGACAAAGTTGTCAATGCAGGGATATTTTTTTTGCTTTCATCTACGCTAGAAACCAATTTCCCAGTATACCAAAAACTGTATGATTGAAGTCTAAATGATTTGCAGACTTGTACAAGATGGAAAACTCATCCTCTACCTTGCTTGTTTTGCAAAACCCATCCAATTAGGGGAACCATCATCGAACCTTAACTTAGTTTATTACAGATTTTCTTCCACATGAAAGGTAAGCCTAAACTCAAACGCTATACAAAAAGTGAACCTAAACTTATGCTTATTTTCTACATATCTAGCCTACCAGTATTTGGTAAAGAAAATCCAAACAATCATAACATCAAAGGTAGCCTATATTTTATAGGCACCTGGAAATTTAAACTTTCAAGATGGACAAGTTGTCATTGCCAACAATAAAATCTAAACTTTCAAATGAAGTATAAAAATTAGGAAAAGTAATTTTAAGGCCCTGGAAAAATATCAGATCTCCACTTAATAACTTTTAATTTCAAACCAATGCATATCTTATCCAATCAAGAGAAGACAAAGATTATGAAATTCAATATTGAACCTACCTTTGAATTCCAAAATGTATTTCCCTGTTCTGAACTTGGAGGTTGCCCAATTAAAAGCTTGGTGGATGGGTATTAGGGCTCAGTAGCACTTTCTTCTTCAACAAAATCATGCTCAAAACTGCTCCATTCAACAAGGTAAGGAGTATGTATGTTTGTTCTTACTTTTAATTTCTCACATATAATAAACAACAAAATTACAATTATTAAGCAGGAAAGCAGAAACGAACAAGGACCATCAAAAGGAAAACAAAAACAAAGAAAAAAAAAAACGAGGAGCATTTTGCAGCTCCTGCAAACTTCAGAAAGATAAAAAAAACGCTCTTGAAACTTTTATCATCAAAATCACAATTACATATGAGAGTGAACTCCAATTTGAAGTGAAAGATAATCAAAAGGAAATTTGATTCAAAGGCCAATAATCAAAAGAAAAAAAAGAAACGAACCTGGAAATTTGAAGTGAAAGATACGTTCAACTCACTAAGAGCCGAACCTGGAACAAATTTGAGAAAAATCAGAGACAATCAAAAACAAATGTAGAGGGATTGAGAAAAACGGATAACTCACTGGAAATTCGAGTATCGGAGCTGAAGAGGAGCTGAACTTGAAGAGGGTCAGGGCTTCGACGAGTCTGCGAAAATCTGAGAAGAATCTTAGAAAAAACGCAAATGTACAGAGAAAAATCTTAGAAAAAAAAGACGAAAATTCTTTAAAATCACCGAAAATCACAGAAAAACGCACTGAGGATGCAAACGCACTGAAACGAACTGAGAAACAGATGCAAATGCAGTGAGGATGCAAACACACGGCGGTGAAAATCTTTCGAACCAGAGGAACTCTCTCCTCTATTGCGAACAGCTGTGGTCTTCCATATGCAAAAGGCAGAGAATGGTGGTCTTCCAACCATTATTGTTTAGAGAACGACGCTAAGAAAGAGAATGGCAAAGAGTAACCAAAACAAAAAAGAAAAGGAGTTAAAATATTAAAAATATTAAAAATATTAAAAAATTAAAAAACTAAGTTAAAATATAAAAAAGTTAAAAAAAAAACCTTGTAGTAATAGAAATATTCTTTTGTAGGTATAGACAATATATACTCAGGATTTTAAAGTTATTACTAATATTTATATAATGACATAAATATACATTTGTGAAAATAAGTTATTTATGCCTAAAGTATTTTACGTAGTAACTAAAATTTATAACGATAAAATTATATATTTATAGGCATATACTATACATACCATGGTTTTCATATTAAAAAAAATTTAAAAAGCCTTATAGTGACAGAAATATTTTTCTGTAAGTATAGATAATATATGCCCATAATTTTGAAGTTGTCACTAATACTAATAGTGACAGAAATATATATTTATAAGAATAAATTATTTATACCTACGGTATTTTATGCCGTCATTAAAATTTATAATGACAGAATTATATATCTGTAAGTATATGCTATATATACCCTTGGTTTTCATATTCGTCACTAAAATTATCTATAAGTATATGGCATTTTTTTTGTAGTGCTTTTTGGTTAATCAAATTTTATTTTCTTGTAATACTTTTAGGTAAGTATACATATTTGTTCTAGTTTCATAGACAAATATTTGTTACTTTAATATAAAGGTTTAGCTTTTGTATCCCACTAGAATGAGTAAAATGAAATTGATGAGATGTATAATCCTGATATAACCCAATTTCTAATAGAAGATGAAATAAAAGTAAATGGCTTTGGTACCATTTGGATTAGAACAATATTTTCTTTCCTAGAATACTCATGGAGACATTAATTGTTGGCATTGCAGCAACTATTGTATGATGAGAAGGTCAATATCAACCAATTAAGTTGACTCCTTATCTTTTGAATCTGTTTAGGAGTTGGGACCTCTTAACCAAAGATTCACCCATATCATATCTTTGCTAAGAGATGCTCATGCTTTTTTTCCCCCCTTACAAGATAATCCTCGTTCTGCGTACTAAGGTTGTCCTTTCTCACAAAGTACTCTCTAGAAAAATTCAAACTTCTAAAATTACAGATAAAACCCGTCCTCTTTCAAATTACTTACTACTCAGTCACACCCTTGTGGATACTCATGTTTTCTCTATTACTACATGTGCTTGTATATTATCCATGTGATAATGAGTCCTCAAATAATGGTTTTCTTTCTGCTGTATAGAAAACAAAACACTTAGCCAACTTGAGAATGGGTTTAGTAGAGGACCACATCATCGCATATCATATATAGCCATGAAGCAATCTTAGAGAGAAACATGCCAAAGAATAATTGTAGCCTTATGAAATACCTTGAATTCAAGAGTTTGTAAGTAAATCTCAATGAATCTACATTTAAAATTATGTACAAAGTCTTCCAATTCATAATGAAATTGTTCTAACATTTATATCATCACTTTGAAGGTGGTGGGAATTTTTATATAATATTTTAAGTTTCCCTCTTATTTTCCACAGCTACCACAACCTTGATGATGATTGATTTTCCATGCATAGTCAGAAGTTAATGTTAATAAGTAATTAGCTAGTAATGTAATTTAAATCGACTTTGAATCTAGAAAAATGGGTGATAATATATATGAAATTTGCATAGAAAGTAAGCTTTTCTTGTTTATCCAGGCTTAAGATTCTTTTTGTTTCATATCTAATAATTAGTTAATGAACTAGATATAGAATAACACAACGCGCAAATAATTTGATCGCCACTTTTATTTTTTCTTTTTTGAGTAAATTACTTCAATCTCTTCTCTCTTTATTTATTTAGTTTTACCAAAGTCCCTTTTTCAAAACCTACATAGACCTCTTTTTTCAAAGAAATAATGTGTAGTATATTTTTAGAATATAAGGAAGGTTTAGTTTAAGTACTTATGGGGTATTTGTAGATTTTTTAAAATACATAAGAGATATGTATAAGTTTTGAAAATAGATGAGGGTTTATGAAAAATCAAGAAAATAAAAAAGAGATTAGAGTAATTTACTCTTTTTTATATCGAGTGCAAGTTTTAATTTAGATACATTTTATATTATTAAGCTAATCACCCAACCTGTTTGAGTAGCCAAACTGCACCTAGCTATACGATTTTTTATAGCAAAAAGTATCCTAGATATGATACTATTGTCCTCATTATTTGAAAAGACAACACAAAAACTAGGAAGTTGAAAGTGTAGAGATCGAATTAGATTGGTAATTTGCAATCTTTTGAAACTATTTTGATAGATGATGTTTTTCAAAGGACCTTTATAGCTCTAAGAGGGGTTGTTTCTTCATATAGCAGTTCAGAGATCATATCTTGTGAACTACCTAGCAAGAAAGTGTCTTTATCTATTGATTGAGATGCTTCTAAAAAATTTTTTGGTGAAAATGACAAAATATATATTATTTATGTTGTATTTCATGATGAACTAATTTCATTTTCACCAACCAATATGAATGACATGATACCAAGTTTGAATAGCATATATGTGCATGTTAAGGTTTAGAACTTTTACATATAGAGTTTGTTTATTGTCTCCTTCTGGTTAATGTCTATGTGACTCTTGATGCAGTTAATTATATTTTTTTATTAGGTTGTGTCAACCCAAAAGTTTGTCCTCTCTCACCTTATCTTTTTGTTCTATACATGCAAAGACCGGCTCTAACCATCATTAAGCTGGAGGAGGACAAGCAATGACATCAAATTAAGGTTTCAAGGAATGGCCCACAATTTCTTATATTCTTTTTGTAGATAATGTAATGTTATTTGCCAAGGCAGATGTTACACAAATTGATATGATCACTACTACTTTTGTTTATTTTGCAGTTGCATCTAGTCTTAAAATTAACTATGATAAGTGTAAATTAATGTGTTCTCATGGGATCTCTAGACAAAGGAAGCAAGACATTGCTAGTAGATCTCCCATCAGTATCATTAGTGATTTGGGAAATATCTAGGCTTTCCCCTAGTGCATGACAAGGTTAAGAACTCCACCTTTAAATTTACGATTGAAAGAATCCATAATAGGCTAACGAATTGGAAAGGGAGGCTCCTTAAGAAGGCCTGGAGAACAACCTTAGCAACTTTAGTTCTTTCTTCCCTTCCTATCTATCTTATGCATGCAATATGGCTCCTTTAGTCTACTTGCAACTGAATTGATGCTCTGGTGCATACATTTATTTGGAGCAAGGATTCTAATTCTAGGGGCTTCACTAGATAAATTTGAAAGTGGTTAGCCTCATAAATCTTTTAGTGGTTTGCGCTTGAGGGAAACTAGACTCAACAATGTGGCATTGCTTGGCAAACTTGTTTGGTCTCCAATCCATCCCTCAAATAAGCTCCATAGCCAGATTTTGGTGCTTAAGTACAATGTGAATGGTAGTATTTTCAACCCAACCCAACAACAAAATGTCTTTTACTCTTTGAAGACTATTCACAAAGCTGCAATGCGGACTAAGGATGGCTTCAATTCAAGTTTAGAATGGATAAGGGAGTAATATTCTTTTGTTATGATAAATGACTGGACATGGACAGACTTTATGATTTCATGGATTATATTCATATCAAGGACTCTATTTGGCAAGTAAAGGATGTGATGAATGATGTTGGTTGGAACATAAATGATATTTTAACTACTTTTCCAAATGCCATTCGCCAAATTATTACAAGCTTTCCTCCCATCTCTTTGGCTCTTATTGATAATTATGTGGGTTAGGAGGTCATCCAAATAGTATTAATAATAACAAATGTGGGTATCTATGGTAGGTTAATAGACACAAAGCTACTCATGATGAGTAAATTATCTTGGATGTGGAAGATATCTGCCCCTAAAATAATTAAAATTTATCATTTGGCAATTTATCTATAACAGTCTTCCCACAAATGTAGTTTATTTCAACTGTGGTATTAGGCTTTTGGCAAACTACCCTCATTGTAATGAACATGAGGAGACCATCTTACACAATTTAAGGGATTGCGGAGATGCCCTTAATTTTGGCAAGGTCTTGGTTTCACTACATTGCAAGGCTTTTTTACTACTAATGTCGGTGAATGGTTGTGCTTCATTACTTTGAGTAAAACATTTGATTTGGGAATGGCCTTGACTTGATTTATATGTAAAAAGTCGTAACTCCAAAGTTTTTCAAGAATGGACAATCCTGAACATACTTAGATGTTTTTCCCTCATGGTTGAAGATTGGTAAGTAGCTTGTCAAAATACTGATTTTCCAAATCCTATCAAGTCTCCTCGAATGGTTAGGTGGAGTATGCCTAGCGATGGCTGGATTAAGGTAAATATGGATGGTAGCTCTTTGGGAAACCTAGGAAGAGCAAGTTTTGGTGGTCTCTTGAGATGGGACAATGGATCTTGGATTTAAAGCTTTTATGGCTATATTAGCTGTGCAAGTAACTTAAATGCAGAACTATTAGCAATCAAGCATGGTCTTCCATTTGCATGGGGTAAGAGGTATCATAGAATGGAGATGGAAACTAATGCTCAAGGAGCTCTCTGCTTCATCATTCAAAACAAATCCCATTTTCATCGCTATAGTAATGTACTAGCTGAAATTCATCATCTATTGTAGGATTGAGAAGTTAGATTGAACCACACGTTAAAAGAAGGTAACACATACCCAAACCTTCTGGCTAAAAAGGGATCACGTTGTGACAATCCTTTCTTGCTTTGTGGAAGTCATCCTGCAAACCTTTCCATTATCCTCTTGTCAAATTTAGCTAGGATAATGTTCCTAGGATTGTAATTCATTTCTTTTCTGTGTTTTCTTTTGTTTTTTTCCTTTTCACTGATACCAAAAAAAAATCAAATCTAATTTCACATTTTTTTCAATAATACAATTAATAAGAAATTATTCTAAAGTTCCTATAAAAAGAATACTAAATTAAAATATAAACAAAAAGCAATTCTCTCTTTCCAATCTAAGCAAAATTTAAATCAAGAGCCCTTTATCAGCCAAGAAATAAGCTTTCATGCCCTTGCAAGACAATGAAATCCCATAACTCTCATATTGATAGGCTATTATCATATGCAACAGATCAATATCCTTATGCATGGTGGGAGTACCCACAACCTTGCCAAGTTAGTCTTTGTTAAAAATATGAAACTAGTCACTAAACCTTTCAACCAATTCAAGATGTTAATTCATAATGGTGATTGCCTTATGTGTAACACTTGTTGAATAAAAATATCAATAATTTGAAGTTAATAGAATGTTTTTTAGGTTCATATGACCTTTAGTGTGGTAGCCATTGTGAGTTATGAAAATAATGGTGAGTTATTTGGTGAGTTAAGAGCAAATATGTTATGAAGAATTATATGATTGGAGTTATGTAATTAGTATGAATTATTTCATGAATTAAGAGAAATTATGCTAGTTCATTAGGGAGAGTTATAGAATATGTAATGTCTCTCCTAGAGTTATTATAAGTATCTTATGTGTATTTTGGAGTTTGAGTAACAAGAAATAAAAATTGTGTCTTTTCAATATTCCTCTTCTACTCTAACAAAGTGGTATCAAAGCTTGAATGATTTGAAAGTTGAGTGAAACACTTAGAGAGTTGAGAGATAGCAAGCAATAGCTTAAATCTATTTCAATTCCCTCGTCTTACCAAAGGCAATTATGGTAATTGGCGTGTCATTGTATGAAAGCTTTACTAGGTTCACAAGATGTGTGGAAGGTTGTGGAGAATAGTTACACTCAACCACAAAATGAAACAACTTTGACTCAACAAGAAAAGGAAGCCTTAACCAAGTCAAAGAAGAAAGATCAACAAGCACTTGCCTTCATCCATCAAGGTTTAGATAAAGCCATGTTTGAGATGGTTTCTAATACAACCACCTCCAAGGAAGCTTGGGATATATTGAAAACCTCTCTTGAAGGTATTGACAAAGTGAAGAAGGTGTGCCTACAAACTGTACGTGGTGAGTTTGAATCTTTGCGTATGAAGGAATCCAAGTCAATTTTGGATTTTGGCACTAAGGTGTTGGCCATTGTCAACCAATTGAAGTGTCATGGAGAGAAATTGGAGGATGTTCATGTAATTGAAAAGATCCTTCGCTCCTTGACCACAAAATTTGATTATGTGATTTGTGCAATTGAAGAATCAAAAGATCTAGACACAATGTCCATAGATCATCTTATGGGTTCCCTTCAAGCCCATGAAGAAAGATTCTTGAGAAAGAATGATGAGCCTTTGCAGCAAGTCCTCAAAGCCAAAGCTTATTTGAAAGATAATGGAAGAGAAAGAAGCCAAAGAGGACGTGGACATGGAAGAGGACGTGGTCATGGAAGAGCAAGAGGAAATCGTGACAATGACAACAATGAAAAGAGAAGCCATCAACTCACTAGAGATCGTGAAAAAGGAAGAGGTAGAGGCAATTATGATGGAACAAATGAGAGGAGGTATGACAAATCTAATGTTTCTTTTGGAGATACCCTAAAAGTGCAAATTCAAAGGAAATGTACCATTCTCATTTCTCTTAGAGATGGTGGACATAAGTTGGTGACTGATATTTACTATGTATCCAAATTAAAAAGTAATATTTTGAGTTTGGGACAACTTGTTGAAAAGGGGTATGAAATTTACAGGAAAGATTATTGTCTTTGGCTTAAAGATTTTAATGCCAATTTGATGCTAAAGTTTCTATGACTACAAATAGAATGTTCGAATTGAATCTCAATACAATTGAAGCAAAGTGTTTGAGGGCCAAAGTGGGCGATGAAGCATGGTGTTGGCATATGAGATTTGGTCACTTGAATTTTGTGTCACTCAAAGCCTTGGAAGATAAGAAGATGGTGAAAAAGATGCCTTCAATCAATCATCCCAATCAATTGTGTGAAGCTTGTCTCATTGGCAAGCATGCAAGGAAGAGCTTTCCAAAGGAAGCAACTACAAGAGTAACCGAGCCATTGCAACTTGTTTACACCGATGTGTGCGGCCCAATCAATCCTATCTCATTTAGTAAAAACAAATAATTCATATTTTTTATTGATGATTATAGTAGGAAGACTTGGGTTTATTTTCTAAAGTAAAAATTGGGTGCTTTTGTTGCTTTTAAAAATTTCAAGGCAATTGTATAAAAAAGAGTGAATATGTAATTAAATCTTTGAGATCCAATAAAGGAGGCGAATTCACATCAAAAGAATTTAATGAATTTTGTGAATCACATGAGATTTGTAGCCCTCTAATGGCTCCTAGATCACCATAACAAAATAAGTAGCAGAGAAGAAAAATAGAACTATTCTTAATATAGCTAGATGCACGTTAAAAGCCAAAAATATGCCCAAGGAATTTTGGACCAAAGCTGTTGCTTGTGCAGTTTATTTGTCCAACCGCTCTCCAACAAAAAATGTCAAAGATCAAACACCTTAAGAAGCATGGAGTGGAATGAAGCTAGTGTTAATCATTTTCGAGTCTTTAGAAGCATTGCATATTCTCATGTACCCAACCAAGGAAGATCCAAGCTAGATGATCGAAGTGTGAAGCATGTTCTTATTGGCTATGATCCAAATTCCAAAGGCTACAAATTGTATAACCCAAGCAATGGCAAGATTATTGTGAGTCAAGATATGAAGTTTGGTGAAGAAGCCACTTGGAGATGGGAAGCACATGAAGAAGGAACTTATGATTTCTTTCCATACTTTGGAGAGGAAGAACAAAAGACCATGGCACCTATCCAAGAAGAAACTCCACCATCATCACCCATTCATGAAAAATCTCCATCTTTTGAAGCAAGTTCTAGTGAAAGGCCAATAAAAATGAGAAGAATTGAAGATTTATATGATATAACTGAACCTTTTAATTTGTTTTGCCTTCTTGTCGACAGTGAACCTTTAAACTTTGATGAAGCTTTCAAAGACAAAAGGTGGAGATAAGCCACACAAGAGGAAATTGAAGCCATTGAGAAGAACAATACTTGGGAGTTATCATCTCTTCCCAAGGATCATGAAGCACTTGGAGTTAAATAGGTGTTCAAGACAAAACAAAGAATGCCAAAGGAGAGGTGGAAAGATATAAGCAAGGCTCATTGCAAAAGGCTATAAGCAAAAGCATGGAGTTGATTATGAAGAAGTGTTTGCACCCGTTGCCTGTAAGGAGACTATCTGCTTGATCATTGCTTTGGTGGCTCAAATGAAGTCAAAAATTTATCAACTTGATGTGAAGTCGGCCTTCCTAAATGGCTATCTAGAAGAGAAGGTGTATGTTGAGCAACCAATTAGCTATATGGTAGAGGACATGAAGATAACATGAAGATAAAGTCTTGAGATTGAATAAGGCGTTGTATGGGTTGAAACAAGCACCAAGAGTATGGAATAGCCGTATCGACAAGTACTTTCAAGATATTGGCTTTGTTCGATGTGTTTATGAATATGCTCTTTATGTCAAAGCATATGACAATGGAGATATTTTGCTTGTTTGTCTTTACGTTAATGATCTTATTTTCACTGGCATTAATCCTAATTTGTTCGAAGGATTCAAGAAGGCTTTGGCACATGAATTTGAGATGACCGATATTGGGCTCATGTCATATTATTTAGGCCTAGAGGTGAAGCAAATGGAGGAAGTAATTTTTATCTCTCAAGAAGCCTATGCAAAGGAGATTTTGAAGAAGTTCAACATATTTGATTGTAACTCTGTGAATACATCCATGGAGTGCAAAGTTAAATTGTCAAAGTTTGATGATGGAGAAAGAGTAGATCCCACCACCATCAAGAGCCTTGTAAGAAACTTGGGATACTTGACTTCTACAAGACTGACATTTTTTTTGCGGTTAGAGTAGTGAGTCGCTACATCGAAGCACCTACCTCCACCCACATGAAAGTTGCTCAGAGGATTCTTTGTTACCTAAAAGGTACAATTGATTTTGGGCTATTATATTCATTTTCTAATTACTTCAAGCTTGTGGGATATTGTGATAGTGATTTTGCGAGAGATGTTGATGATAGAACGGGCACCACCGGTTTTATATTTTTCATGGGAGATTGTGTTATTTCATGGAGTTCTAAAAAGCAACCAATTGTCACACTATAAACTTGTGAATCTGAGTATATGGTGGTGACATCTTGCACTTGTCATGCTATTTGGCTTAGAAGATTGTTGAAGGAAATTTATTTGCTATAAGAGGAAACTACAAAGATTTATGTTGATAACAAGTCTGCACCATCTCCTGTCAAAAACTCGGTGTTCCATGATTGAAGCAAGCATATTGATACAAGGTTTCATTTCATTAGATAGTGTGTTGAAAAGAAAGATGTAGAGCCCAATTATGTGAAGACTCAAGATCAAATTGCTGATATCTTTACTAAGCCTCTCAAGTTTGAAGATTTTCAAAGAATGAGAGCAAGACCTGGAATGAAGAAGATGACTTCAAATTAGAGGGGAATGTTGAATAAAAATATCAATAATTTAAAGTTAATAGAATGTGTCTAGGTTCATGTGACCTTTAGTGTGGTGGCTATTATGAGTTATGAAAATAATGGTGAGTTATTTGGTGAGTTAAGAGCAAATATGTTATGAAGAATTACTTGATTGGAGTTATGTGATTAGTATGAATTATTTCATGAATTAAGAGAAATTATGCTAGTTAATTAGGGAGAGTTATAGAATATGTAATGTCTCTCCTAGAGTTACTATAAGTATCCTATGTGTATTTTGGTGTTTAAGTAGCAAGAAATAAAAATTATGTCTTTTCAATATTCCTCTCCACTCTAACAACACTAAATGTGAGGTAGTAGACATCACTATACAAGGATACTCTTTCTTCTTCGTATTCATTGTTATGGACATGGATCAAATATATGGACGTCTTTGGAGTTAGTGGTTGGAAATCTTAGGGCAAATTCTAACTAATTACAAACACCTCATTATGGAATTAAGGTGCCAGAATCAACAGCTCAAATTGTAGGGAATTTCTCCCTTAAATTAAGAACCTTCATCCACACCTCAGCTATAAAGAATAGTTTCTCAACCATCTGGTGCTACCTAGTTACATACAAAGGTGTTACCTTCTGCAGAAGTCTCACATTAGTCTGTTATCCTAGTCTATATCCTACAGTTACTTGATCAATTTAAGAATATATCTCAAACTCCCGCTACCCTATCACCCGTAAGGTCTATCATTAATCATATTCATCGTATTCATTAGACCTAGTCAAAAGAGTGAGATTAAGAAGTTGGTACAAGAAATGTCTAGGGTTGGTAACATTAGACCAAGTCAAAACCCTTTCTCTTTTCCAATCTGATTAGTTAAGAAGAAGGATGAGTCTTGAAGATTTTGTGTTGATTATCAAGCATTTAACTCTATTACCATAAGAGGGACATTCCCTATTCCAACTGTTGATGAACTATTGGTTGAATTTATATGGGTTAAATATACTTTTGAAGTTAGATCTCAGGTCTGCTTATCACCATATGCGAATACACATTGAGGACATTCTAAAAACAACATTCAAGACACCATAAGGACACTATGAGTTCTTAGTAATGTCTTTTGGCTTACACTTTTCAAGCTACTATAAACTTAGCCTATCCTACCTCTAACCTTGAGGACAAGGCTATTTTAGAAGAAGGGCATATTGATACAAGAAGCAAAGAAAGGGATAACTGTTAGAGGGCAAAAGAGTACATGATTAGTAGCTAGTTACAACCATAGGTTAGCAAGTATGTTACAAGGGCAACTATAAAAATTGAAACTTAACTTGTTTTGGGTAAGTTGTACGTTATGAATTGTGGAGATACTCTTCCTCAAAGAGAGCTTGTGCAAGTTCTCTTGGATTCTTTTCTTGTTCTCCACTAATGTGTGTCTACATTCTTGTTCATTAATAAACTTTCCTCTATCTTAGTTTTTCCCTCCATCTCCCAAAGTACTTTCTAAAAATCCTCCTCAAGAGTACCACAATATATTTTAAATATAAAATCAATAGTATTATTTAAATATCATAATATTATATTCAATGATATTAAATCTCTTTCTATAACTATAAAATTCAATTTCTTAATATTTTTATTAATAATAAAATTAAAAATTAAAATTTTTTTGGTGATATATTTAAAATATAAAAATAAAAATATTTTTCAAGTAGACTTTTTAAATTTGAAATTGTTTAAATTTAATGACAATAAATATCTTTCCACAAATAATGATAAAAATAATCAATTTTAAAATTTGAACAACATATTCAAAATGTAAAATTAATAATATTGTTTAAATATTTTTTCAACTGTCTTACAATTAATGATAATAGATCTCTTATCATAAATAATGATATTAATATTATTATCAAATATGACATTATTTAAAAAATTGATAAAAAAAAATGGGTTGTTTTTCACATTTTACTGAATATCTTATATTTAATGATAGTAAATATCTTTCCATAAATATTGATATTAATACTATCATTAAATACACTATTATTTAAAGTAGAAAATAAAAATATTAATATATCTATTCATGGTAAAATTCAAAATTTTAAAATATTAGACAATATTTAAATATAAAATAAATATATTTTTCAAATATTTTTTATATATAATAATATTATATTTAAGGAATAATTACACTTACTTCTCCAAATAAGCAAAACCCAATTCTCTCTTTCCAATTTAAGCAAAATTTACATCAAGAACCCTTTGTCAGCCAAGAAATAAGCTTTCATGCCCTTGCAAGACAATTAAACCCCATAACTCTCATATTAATAGCCTATTATCATATTCAACAAATCAATATCCTTATGGATGGTGGGAGTACCCACAACCTTTCCAAGTTAGCCTTGGTTCATAATATGAGGTGTTAATTAGTAGTAGTGATTACTTACGTGTAACACTAAATGTGAGGTAGTAGACATCACTATACAAGGATACTCTTTCTTCTTCGTATTAATTGTATTGGACATGGATCAAATATATGGTCTTTGGAGTTTAGTGGTTGGAAATCTTAGGACCAATTCTAACTAATTACAAGAACCTCACTATAGAGTTAAGGTGGCAGAATCAACAGTTCAAGTTGTAGGGAATTTCTCCCTTAAATTAAGAACCTTCGTCCACACCTCAGTTATAAAGAATAGTTTCTCAAGTATCTGTTGCTATGTAGTTACACATGGAGGTGTTACCTTATGCAAAAGTCCTACATTAGTCTGCTATCCTAGACTATATCTTATAATTACTTGTTCAATTTAATGAAGTATTTCAAACTCCCATTGCCTTACCACCCATAAGGTCTATCATTCATCATATTCATTATATTCATTAGACAAAGTCGAAAGAGTGAGATTAAGAAGTTGGTGCAAGAAATGTTAAGGGCTGATAACATTAGAATAAGTTAGAGCCCTTTCTCTTCTCCAGTCTTATGAGTTAAGAAGAAGGATGAGTCTTGAAGATTTTGTGTTGATTATCAAGCATTTAACGCTATTACCATAAGAGGTACATTCTCTATTCCAACTACTGATGAACTGTTGGATGAATTTATATGGGTCAAATATACTTTCGAAGTTAGATCTCAGGTATGCTTATCACCAGATACGAACGCACATTAAGTGCATTCCAAAAATAGCATTCAGGACACCATAGGGATACTATGAGTTCTTGGTAATGCCTTTTGGTTTACACTTTCCAAGCTACCATGAACTTAGCATATCCTTCCAAGCTACTGTGAACTTAGCCTATCCTACCTTCAGCCTTGAGGAAAATGCTATTTTAGAAGAAATGCACATTGATACAAGTAGAGAAAGGAATAATTGCCATAGGAGAAAAGAGTAAATGATTAGCAGCTAGTTACAACCATAGGTTTGCAAGAATGTTACAAGGGCAACTATAAAAATTGAAACCTAACTAGTTTTGGTTAAGTTGTAAGTTGTGAATTGTGGAAGTACTCTCCCTCAAAGAGAGCTTGTCCAAAGGAGTCCTTCGTGGTTCTTCTTTTGGATTTTTTCTTGTTCTCCACTAATGTGTCCTTACACTATTCATGTTCATCAATAAACTTTCCTCTTAGTTTTTCCCTTCATCTCCAAAGTACTTTTTGAAAATCCTCCTCAAGAGTATCACAATATATTTTAAATATAAAATTAATAGTATTATTTAAATATTTTTTTCAATATCATAATCTTGTATTCAATGATATTAAGTCTCTTTCTACAAATATAAAATTCAATTTATTAATATTTTTATTAATAATAAAATTCAAAATTAAAATTTTTTTGGTAATATATTTTCAATATAAAAATAATAATATTTTTCAAGTACATTTTTAAAATTTCAAATTGTTATATTTAATGACAATAAATCTCTTTCCACATAAAATGATAAAAAAAACTCAATTTTAAAATTGTGAACAACATAGTCAAAATGTAAAATTAATAATATTGTTTAAATATTTGTTTTAAGTGTCTTACATTTAATGATAATAAATCTCTTATCATAAATAATGATATTAATATTATTATCAAATATGACATTATTTAAAAAATTAATAACAAAATTGAGTTGTTTTTTAGATTTTATTGAATATCTTATATTTAATAAAAATACATATCTTTCCGTAAATATTGATTTTAATACTATCATTAAATGCACAATTATTTAAAATAGAAAATAAAAATAGTAATATATTTATTAATGGTGAAATTCAAAATTTTAAAATATCAGAAAATATATATTTAAATATAAAATAAAAAAATATTTTTCAAATATATTTTGTGTATCATAATATTATATTTAAGGTTTATACCAAAAGAAAATATTATATTTAATGGATAATTGCATTAACTTCTCCCAAGATTAATACTTATTATACCGACACTTCTTTTATTTGTGAAATTACACTTATTATTTTTATTTTTTTATCTACAAAGATAATGATATAAGAATTGTACATAAAGTATGGAAGGTAGACAAGTATTTCTCAAGCAAATAAGAGTGTAGGGTGTAATAACTATACATAAATGAAGAGATACGAGTATAATTTTTTTAAATAAGAGGGGAGTTGTGTGTAATAAATGCTAACGTTAGGAAATGTCAGTATAATTATTCCTATATTTAATGATAATAAATATCTTTTCATTAACATTAAATTTAAAATAAAAATATACTTATTGGTAACAAAATCTGAAATTTTAAAATTTCATAAAATATATTAAAACATAAAATTAGTAATACTATTCAAATATTGTAGTAGTTCAAATCTTGTTAAAAAATATTTTGTGAAAAGAGGTAGTCTTAATACTCTAAATGAAGTTACATATTGTAAGAATTCAAAAAAGTCATAAAATTGTATTTAATGATAATAAATATTTTTTTAAAATATCAAATTTATGGAATTATTAAAATTGAAATAAAGTAAAATAATAAAATATAATCCATGAAGAGAAGAGAAATAATCTTTAGTGTTTACCTTTTAATTAAGTGAGATAGGTAACTAAATATTAAACACTAATTATAAAAGATAGCGGTACCATGATAAAACTAAAAGTTATTAAAGAAATATCTTTCAAATAATCTTACTTTTTTATATCCTGAAATTTTATCGTTTCTCTTTCTACCTTCTATAGAAATTCTGATAATTGTGTAAGTATTATTTTATATATTAAATAGGCTTTATTACATTCTGATTTAAGTTAAGTATAATAATTTTATTCATTATTGATTATTTATTTAAGAATAATTAATTTCTAATATATTCTTTTACTTGCAAAAAATTATCAAAAAAAAAGAAAAAACCAATATTTAAGAAAGGCCACGGATTGAAGTTACAACCAATTAAATAAAGGCCTATGGCTGAAAAGTTGGCTGAATGGTGCACTAAAGGAAAAGAATTCCAAAGCTATCAGAAAAAGTGGCCTACGGTCTAAACAAAGGAAGGCTACTGATGCAGCCGAGAGAAGAATAAAAGATGGGTTTCAATTTAGAGCTGGCACACGGTTAATTACCAAAACAAAAGGAAACTCAAGCTACATCACCCAAGGGAGGCGGCCTGACGTCTGTCGAGATGGCGACAAAGCGGATAAGGGTGGGTTTTTGGCTTTGCAAAATCAAATCTTATCTTATACTTTTTAAAATATAACATAATTAATCTTATTTATTTTATAAATTTTAAAAATTAAAATCTAAATTTATTCTTATAAAAATATTTAAAATTTCACCCTACTTGTCCCGTTTTACATTTATAAATATTTTATTTAAATTTATACAATAATTAATTTAATTTTAAAAATTAATCATTATTTTATATAAATTTTATAACATATTTAAAAGAATTTACTTCTATTATATTTATTTATAATTTAAACAAATAAATTAATATAATAATATCTAAATTATTACATATTTTAAATAAAATTTAAGTGTATATACATATAAGTTATGGAGCGGGATGGGTGTTGGTTGAAAATATCCATTTTACCCTACAAGAATATAAAATCCTAACTTACTCTTGGACCTAAGTGGCAAATAGAAAATTCATCCTATGCAAAACAAGGTGAGTTGGGTACTCGTGAGGCAAATTTATATTGCTATCCCTAAGAACGTGATATAAAAGGGGAGTTTTGATGCAGATCAAGGGGAGAGAGGAGCCACACATGCAAGAACGTAGCTTTTGGAGTTTCAACATAGCAGGGATAGGAGATTCTTTTGGGTTTATCAATGGTTTCTCTTCTCTTTTTTATAATTGATGATCAGTAACTAATTTCTTTTAATAGGATTTAGATGAAACCCAAACTAAGTATTATTAGATTTTAATTTGTTTAGGGATTTATTTATTGAGCTCTATGATTGTGCATAATCTTTCCTTGACTTGACATTTAATCAAGATTTAGTTTTTCATTTAATTGATATTTATTAAGTATTCTTGTAGAATTATTTGATAAATTAAGATTGATACTAATGGACACATCTAACTCTTGTAGTTTTAGGTGGGTATTTATGCAATAGTGCTTAATGGTTTGTGATTAGATGATTGAAAAGTCTATGTTAAATTTAGATAGATTTTGTCATGAGTTTAATTATAATTATTTGTTGTCAGTGAATCCAAAACTTATAGCCTATGACACTCTTTAGAACCAATAAATTCTAATTCAAATTTAATTCAATTTTACAAAGTTTGTGGTAGATTCAAGGTCCTAAATTAATTTTCTTGCTTGCAACTTAATTTTGTTGGTCCAATTAATTAGTTTTAGTATTAGCAATTTAAATATTTAAATTTATTCAAAAATTCAATTTCTCTTCTTCTCTAAATTAATTTAGGTTGCCGTTACATTTTAGTTATCAAATCACTTAATGTGAGTATGGCACACCCTATATTTGCCTAGTATTATATTGATCTTGTACACTTATAAGTAAAGGTTATTTTTAATTACTTAAAATCCTCTATCAATTCCTTATAAGTATATTTACTTAAACTACAGATATCATTATCTGTAATTCGTTCAACACCAAAAAAAAAAATTATGCATTTAAAGAAACGGTAGCAGTTTTTAGAACTAGCATTAATTATTTCTCATTTTTTAATTATTTAATTTTATTAATATTTATGACCATATTTTTATTCAACCAAAAAATCATTAATCTTTTATTAAAAATAAATAAATATCAGTGTATTTTCATAATTTTGTTTAAAGTAGGAAATCTAATCAATATTCTTTCACTTTCTACTTCTACTTTTACTACCTCCATAATTTCTGCATTATACTTCTTCAGCAATATATTTTCAATCCATTCCAAGTCATTTAAAGAATACTGCAGTGCTTGTTTGTTTTGTCACCAAAAGCACATTGATGGCAAAAATAATTGATTCTAAAAGTAATTATTGTGTTTGGCTACTTTTATAATTCTCACAAATTTCTTGAATGTATAATTACTTTTTAAAAAAGTAAGATTTTTTTTGCTTCTTCGGTAAATAGAATTGACTTTAGGTATGGAATTCATAAAATTCTCAAAGGAAATATACTTATAATTATATTTCAAAAATAATTTTACTTCATGGTCCAAATAAAATTAATTCTTCTAAACCAACTTTGAAATATCATTTTCAAACTTAAATCAATTTTATTAACATTAATTTTTTTAAAATCAATTCTTTCAATATCAATTCATTTAAAATTAATTCAACTAAATCAAACAGACGCTTAATTGATATTTAAATTTAAACCAATATACATTACAGATGTGGAAGATAACTTGCCCTTGATAAGTTTACCAACTCGTGGATTCCAGTGATGCAAAAATGTTGAAAACAAAAGGAAATTGGCAATTTTTAGTTTATAAAATAGTGAAACAGTTGAAAAGATCAGCTATGGCAGATGAAGAGAAATATTTGTAGGTAGAAGAGACTATGACATAGGTTAATAGAGCAGAAATAAACAAAAGAGGACGATTGCTCTTTGATTGTGTATGAAATCATTAAAAATTGATTTGAATTGATTTAATTTGATTTGATTTGAAAATTGATTATTATATTTGGAACTTCTTATAAAAAATGAGATTTGATTTGATTTACAAATCAAAATTTGTGTTTGAAATACTCTAAAGATTATTAGAATTCATCTTTTTAATAATTTACTTTATTAACCTTACATAAATTAGATAAGTAAATAAATTAATGACAGTCAAATTGTCAATTGAATCAAATCAAGTACACGTTCAAATCCAACCAAATTTGAATGGGTTTCTAAATATACATAAGTTAAATATAATAAATGTATAAATCAAATTCATTCCAATTTTATAACTTTTCAAATATAAAATTTCATTTACAAATCAAATTGATTATTAAAACTTATCATTCTGTATTTATTAGAAACTGTGTTATGTTTATACCTCATATTTTATACACCGCATAAAAAATAATAAATAACATGTCGTATCGCTCCAAGGATAGATACAAAACTGCGACAATCATCACAAACTTCTTTTATTTTCGATACATGAGCAATTCAAATTATCTGTAATCCGTTCAACACCCAAAAAATTATGCATTTAAAGAAACGTAGCAGTTTTTAGAACTAGCAGTAATTATTTCTCATTTTTTTAATCCTTTACATTTATAAATATTTATTACCATATTTTAGGTAAATAAAAAAATCATTAATCTTTTTATTAAAAACAAATAAATATCATGGTATTTTTAGAATTTTGTTGAAAGCAACAAATCTAATTAATATTCTTTCAGTTTCTACTTCTCCTTTTACCACCTTCATAATTTCTTCATTTGACTTTTTCAACAATATATTTTCAATCCATTCCAATTCAAGGATGCAACAAGCTGCAAATAACAGAGGTTGAAGAAAAGGACATGGATTCAACCTGTTCAAATCACTCACCATCCCCACCCCATGTGGTTCTTTTTCCATTCATGGCCAAAGGCCACACCATACCCCTCCTCCACTTCACCCACTTCCTCCTGCACCGCAATATATCGGTCACCGTCTTCACCACACCAGCTAACCACCCTTTCATTGCTCAATTTCTCGTGAACACTAATGTTTCCATCATCGACCTTCACTTCCCTTGCAGCAATGTCACCGGCATCCCCATTGGCATTGAGAGCACTGACAAACTCCCCTCAATGTCTCTCTTCTTCAAGTTTGTTAATGCCACCAAACACATGCAAACCCACTTTGAACAAGCTTTGCAGAGTCTTCCACCTATTAGCTTCATGGTCTCTGATGGCTTCCTCTGGTGGACCCTAGACTCTTCTTCCAAATTGGGTATCCCAAGATTAGCTTTCTATGGCATTAGCACTCACTCCATGGCTGTTTCTGGAGAAGTTATGTCTGGTCTTATGAAGGGACTTGTCGTTGAAGATGAAGATAAGTTCCTGACAGTGGCTCCCTTTCCATGGATTCGAGTCACCAAGAGTGATCTAAATCCGCATTTATTTGACCCAAATCCTGAAGTGCAAGAACTCTTTGAAAAAGTGTTTTCAGCAACTGCGAGAAGCTATGGTCTATTGATGAACAGCTTCTATGAACTTGAGTCTGCTTTTGTTGATTATTGGAATAGCGAAGCTTCACCCAAGACCTGGTGTGTTGGGCCTCTTTGCCTTGAAAAATCAACAAGGGCTCATCATCCTCAAGCCAAGGAAGACAAACCCACTTGGGTTCAGTGGCTAGACCAGAAGCTAGAGCAGGGCAAACCTGTTATGTATGTCGCCTTTGGGACACAGGCAGAAATTTTGCCAGAACAGCTCAAAGAGATAGCTATTGGGTTGGAGGAGTCAAAGGTGAGTTTCTTGTGGGTGATACGAAAGAATGAGTGGGAACTTCCACATGGGTTTACAGATAGGGTGAAAGAGAGAGGAATAATAGTGAGAGAGTGGGTTGACCAATGGGAGATACTGATCCATAGCAGTGTGCAAGGGTTTCTGAGCCACTGTGGCTGGAACTCAGTGTTGGAAAGCGTCAGTGCTGGGGTGCCCATTCTTGCATGGCCAATGTTGGCAGAGCAATATTTGAATGCAAGATTGGTTGTGGAGGAGGTGAAGATGGGGCTAAGAGTGGAAACATGTGATGGTTCAGTGAGAGGGTTTGTGACTTGGGTTGGATTAACAAAAATGGCCAAGGAGTTGATGGAAGGGCAAAAGGGAAAGGAAGTGAGGATGAGAGTGAAAGAGCTTGCAGGAATGGCTAAGAAGGCTGTGGAGGAAGGTGGATCATCTTGGCGTACATTAAACTTGCTTATGGGTGATACTTGTGGGAAGGACATACTGGTTTGATTTCATGTCTTCAAGGTAATGGTTACCCATAATTTTTAGTATGTATTTGGATCTTTAGATGTTGTTAAGAAAAAAATAAAAAAGTGGGTTTAGTTAATTTTAAATTGAAGAATTGAGATGAATAAATTTTTGTATAAACTAGACATAATAGTCCTTTCATTCCTTTTTATCTATTATTTTAAAGAAAAAAATTGTGTTTCATTTTATCTATCATTTTAGAAAATTAAGGAAGTGTTAATTATTTTTCTCTAACTTTATCCTTGATATTAATTAAATGAGAGAAAATTAGTAGTGTAAATAATAAGACTTTATGTAATTCAATAAAAAAGTAATTTAATCAAATACAATTTGTTTTTCTTGTAAATAATGCTATTTAATGATTTTCTTAATTAATGTGTAAGAACTTTAAACGACAAATAAAAAAAAGTGGATGAACTACGTGATTTTTGTATTGATCTAGTTAAAAATACACGAGTTAAATGTTAATTTTATTTTAGATTCAAATAATAAACCTGAGATTTAATATATAAAATTTTTTATAGTAAATTACATTCTACTATCTTGATATTTGTCAACATTACAACAAATTTCAAACTTGAAAATAAATTACACTCCATCTCACTTTTTCTCTTTTACTAACTATTGATTAAACATAGTTAAGTATTTTAAAAAGAAAAAATAAACTTAAATATGATTAATAATTAGTTAGCTCTGTATTACAACAAAAAATTTCTAAACTTAATCTTATAATTTCTTCTTTACAAAATAAAATTAATTTCTAATATAAAAGTCAAAAGGGTATAATTTGAGAAATGTTATAGAAATATGTACAACTCATATAAGTATTTAATACAAAAACAAATAATTGATATTCTATGTGTGTCTATTATGTTAAAAATATCATGCATATTCTAACTTATTCTAAGCAAATATCATGCTTTTAATTATTTTCTCTACATTATGATATTATATGTATGTCATGATGTTTTGTTGATGATAAAAATGAGAAAAATATTTGTTTAAGTATTTGCAAGGATTATCCAACAAATATGGGAACAAGTTTTTCCTTATGAGGAACGAGAACGAGAGTTGTGATCAAAATTAATGGTCATCCCACCAGTTTGATGATCTGATCGGGAAAAGAACAAAGGTCCATGTTCTTTCCTCTAAAAAATATTATATTGATAACTCTTTTTCTCAATAATTATAAATTCATCAAAAAGTCAAATAACTCTCGTTATTCAATAACAACTTTTTCCCTGCTTGTCTTGCATGTTTCTCGCTCTCACATTAAAAATTTGTTGAAAAAGTCAAATAAATAATATAATACAATACCACAAAATATTCTCTCATAATTAAATAATTTTTTTATAAAAAAAATTATATCATTACCATTCTTAATTTAAAAAGATTAAATCTATAAAATAATTAAAATAAATTAAATTTTATAAAAATACTCATTATTCACGTCAAAAATTAAATAATCATCTATCGTACAAGTCAACTATCCCATTCCCATTTTCTCAAAAAAAACCTTTGACTCTGTTTTTTATGCCAACGTCACTAGAGTTTGGACTCACTTTCGAAAGAAGTAGAAATCGTCTTCCTTTGACAAAATGCATGTTTGCCTTAAAAGCTAAAACAAATTGGCTGTCTTTCTCAAAATCTACGTTGTTTCTTGAAATGCTCAAGCTTTCCACAAAAATAATATGTATTTCTCTTTTTCTGGTATCTAGTCTTAGAACTAGGCTTGGGATTCTTTCTCTTGTGATCACTAGAATTTTTTTGAGATTTTTTTCTGCATTCACAAAATTAATTCTAAAAACAAATTATGAATGTTTTCTCTGTAAATTTTGAGTTTCTTCCTCAATTCGTGCTTCATAATTTGTTTTACTGTAAACTTTTTTATGGTATGCGGAAGTTTCTTTCTGTAATCATGACAATTAAAAAGCAATTTAGAAATAATTGTCCCAATTTATATAGACTTAGAGATATCAACTTTTTGCAAATTATGCACTTGATTCATAATAGAAATTTCATCATATATTTGAAATTTGAAATACTTCATAATTAAAAACTTATTTGCTCTTTGCATCTTTGTGTTATAATTTGTTTTTTGAAACAATGTGCCTTTTTAATTTCAATTAATAAAATTAAGTCATAACTGTTCAAAAAATTTGGCAGTTAAAATAACTTTCAAAATACTTCAAATTAAAAGATAAAATAATTAAAAAATAAATATTAAGTGCTTCTAAAATATAAATAAATTATGTACTAAAAAATATATAAATAAGTTATTTACATTAAATAAATAATTAATAAATATTTTAAATCACTTAAAACTTAAATACAATATATTTTTAACTTTTCTCCAAAACTAGTTTTGCGAATTAACTGTCCAACAAAAGCCAATAAATTTGGGCAGCAAAAGGTTGCACCAGAGGTTGTCACATGTCCCAGGCCAACTTGATAGTTTTCTAGTATGAATAAATGACATGTCAATATATGATTAAATAATAATATAAAAATTTATACTAATTAATTTGATACCAGAATAAAAAATTTATAAATAAGTTTTTTATAAAATTTTCACATAAAATTTATTTATAAATTTTTATCTCATACCAAACATTCATAAGGGTGAATTAAAATTAAATAAAAAAATATGCATCTTTATGTTATATCTCATTAGTCATTTTCGATTATAATCTATATCTATATACATATTACTAAAGTTGACTCTTACAAGCCTTACTATCTTGCATTATCTTTGTTGTGATTAGACATTCTGTAATAGTGTTTAATATATGGAATAATGATTCTATAATTAAGAATATAATAGGTATTGAATGAAATAAATTAGAATAAAATGAAATAGAATAGTCATTTCCCATCTATAGTTTGGTAACTTTCAAATTAGTACATAGAATCAATATATAATAGAATTAAAAATGATTAAATGACATGAATGCCTTTTTTAAAAAAAGTAAAAAAAATTTAAATTAAAAATAATTAAATAACATAAATGCCTTTCTTAAGAAAAGTAAAAAAAAATTAAATTTTTCACGTATATTATATATATATAATATAGATGAAAATTTTTGAGAGCAATGTTTAAATTTATTTTTTTAATAACTCAATAACAATAAATATTATTACTCAAAGAAAAAAATATTATTTTATTTGCGAAAAAATTGAAGTGTGTACATTGTTATTTGAAATGAATGTGTAATATAATCATTAAACTTTTAATCATCTTATCTTTTATTTGAATTTTTGTTATGTGATACCATCTTTTATTTTCCTATAAGATTTAAGTATATTAAATTTATCAAAAATAATAATTGTTATTTTATAAAACTAATGGGGATATATTAGAAAAAAATAATTAAGCCTCATTTCATGGAGTTTAAAATCTCAATCCTACCTCTCTTACGTGATATTTGGCACACAGAATGATGATTTCATTCTACACTCATTCATGAAATGGGACATTCTGATGTTTGTTCGAAAGAAAAATTTTAGAATAATGATTCTATTTCATGCCCCATTCCACAAAACTATGAGTGAAATGTGAAATCCATTCTCTCATAGATAGGTAAGATTAGAATTTCATGCTTCATAGAATGGGATAAAATTATTTATTTCTAATATACCCTTAAAAATTTCATAAAATTACACTTATTATCCTTTTTTTAGTAATAAAATATTCTCTTTCTTATATTTCAGTTTATGATATAATCTTTTTGAGTCAAATTTTATGTATTTGATTACTTATCAAACTTGATGATATTTTAATTTATTAATATAATTTTAGTCTCAATGTAAATGATCTGTCTTTGATTTAAAAACTTATTTATATATAAAAATAAATGTAAAGTATTTACTTGATGTTGTAACATTAACTTTTTTAAAAGATGACAATATTTATTCTAATCAAATTATAAATATATAAAATTAAACATTATTGTTAATGTTTAAAAGATTTTTTCTTATGAAAGGTATTTACGTCATTTATATCAATTTTAATTCTATTTCATAATGATTTTATATACCAAATAATAGAATAGCTTGAAAAGATATTCCATTTTAAAAGTTACTAAATTGTGAATTAGAAATGACCATTCTATTATTATTTCATTCCGATTTTATAAAATTATCATTTCGTATATCAAACGTTACGTTAGTTGAAGGGAATGAATTTTATATTTCATTTAAAGTTTTGTGAAATGAGGCATAAAATAAAAATTTCATTCCAAGCTTATTTTTTGTCAACAAATATATGAATGTCCCGTTATATGAAATGAACATGAAATGAAATTATCGTTCTTACATATCAAAAATCAAGTAAGGAATTAATCAATTTTTTTATATAAATATGATATGACGGTGATGTGATTAAATTTTAATTGATAACATATTTTTTTTTCTTTTCACATACGATGTGATTAACTTCTTACTTTTTACCTTCTCACATTCATCTCCAACCACAAAAAATGATTGTATTTCAATGGATTCCTAAAGTTATATTTGAGAGTTTGTAAAAAAATCAGAGTTATAAAAATCGAACCGGACCGACTCATTCAACCGGTCGGACTAGGAACCGATTCCCTCACAGGTTCGAGCGACTTCCCAAAACCGATAGGGTCAAAATTCAGTCAAAAATTAGTGAATCGGTTCCAAACTGGCAGAACCAGTCAACCCGACACCGGTCCGTACGGCTGACGGTGGCGTCCAACCCCTGAATGGTGAAGTGGAGAATATGGTCGAATTGATGAGGGAGGAGAGGAGGGAGTTGACGTTGTTCTTGTAGGCGGAGTCCGGTGTGAACTTCAGCTGAGAGCAACCCCTAAGATGAAGGAATCGGTGGAGGAAACTGATGGGGTTTAGCGAGATCTAGCTAAGGTAAGGAACTTCGTGTCGCGGTTGCTCCACTCCGCCACGGTCTCATGAACTGAACTTCGTTGCCTTCCCTTGCGCAAAGCGAATGTAGCAAGTGGTGCGTCGATCTCTTTGCAAAGCGAATGTAGCAGGCGGTGCAGTAGAAAATGGAAGATTGTAGCAAACAGATGCAGATTAATAGTTTCTTCTTCACGTTAACCAATGTCCAACGCAAATAGGCAATAGCCCTCTTATTACTCTAAATTATGAAAATGCCACTTCCTTTGATCTCTGTATGAGTGGCCATCTTGTGATTTTACATGCATGGAAAGGTTTACTTTACTATGTGAGGATCATATTATATTATCAAGCACGCCACACGAGGGAGCTGAATCATTGTGCATTCTTTTCTTTTGGGTTAAGTCTCGTCCAATTACATTTTCAATTTACTTTTGCAAGGACGTAAAAGAAACAAACAAATTCCACCAAAAAAAATAGAGTCATTGTGAATTGTTTTGCATATATTATATTAATATTATATTATTTATATAAATATAATATTTTTTTATTTTATAATATTATTTTTTTTATATTTTAAATAATTTTATTATTAATTTATATTGTATTTTTATAATTTATATTTATTTTATTAATATATAAATAATTATACATATATATATATAAATATACTTATATTTATATATAAATATAAATATATATTTAATTATATTTTAGTTCGACCACGGTTAAATTATTAAACTTTGAATCAGTATCTTGACCGGTTTAATAATCAGTTTAATTTTTAGAACTTTATAAAAAATAAAAAAAAATAAAAAAATAAAAGAGAACGAAAATAAAGAGGATTTGTGGTTAATTGGCAATTTTTTTTTAGTTTGTAATATTAAAGTATATACTCCACACTGCACCCTCACCATCCATTCTCAAGAAAATCAAAAAGAAAAAAAAATCTTCCTCCCGCTTAGCAAAGGCGCAAGATTGGAATAATTCCTTTTTCTATCGTCTTCTCTCAACTTCTTTCCATTTTCTCTCCATCCAAACAAAACAATGGAATAATTGTGCAGGTGTAGCATATATAGTGAAGAGAAGAGAGGTTGATAGGCTCTGGTTCACTGGTTGTGGTGTGCAAACACCTTAACACAAAGTGTACCTCTGAGGGCTCTGCTTGGATAAACCATAATGGAAGCTTTCTCATTCTCCACCTCACACTTCTCCATAACCTGCCAACACCGCCACCCCTCCTCCCTTCTCCTCCACCCCCGCCAGCCGCTTCCCTATCTTTCTCTCTCAAACCACCGCCGGATTCAAGGTAATTCACTCCAGTTCCTCCTCTCCCTCTGGCAACTTCCGCCGCCCCAGGCAAACCCCTCAAAACCTCCGCACCACAGGAACCCTAAATCCCATCTTAATCCCCTCAGGGACCCCTTCAGTTCTACCCATGTCCCCACCACTCCAAACCATTCGCATTCTCTCACGAACAAGCTCTGGCTCACAAGCAAACTTTCTCCTCCTCCTCCTCCTCCTCCTCCTCCTCCTCCTCCTCGTCGTCCTCCTCCTCCTCCTCCTCTTGTTCCTCCTCCACCAGCAGCAGAACACGAGAAGGAAATCCGGGGATATATGGAGGAGGGCAGTGAAAACGAGAGCTGTGGCGACTTGGGTTTTGGCAACTCGCCCCCCACAACTCAGTTCCTGGCAGGTGGGGAAAATCTTCGTGGGGAATTTGCCCAATTGGGTCAAGAAAAATGAGGTTACTGAGGTTCTTTCGGCAATTTGGGCCGATAAAAAATGTGATTTTGATAAAGGGACACCATGATACAGAGAGAAATGCAGGTTTTGGGTTTGTCATTTATGCAGGTCCAACTGCGGAGAAGTCAGCCATGAAGGCTGTGGAGTTCGATGGTGTTGAATTCCACGGTAGAGTTTTGACCGTGAAGTTGGATGATGGGAAGAGATTGAAGGAGAAGTCACGGGAGAGAGCAAGGTGGGTGGAAGGGGATGATAAAGAAGATTACCGTTCCAAGTGGCATGAGGAGAGGGATAGCTCTAGAAGGGAGTTCAAGAAGGTTCTAGAGACTGAGCCAGAGAATTGGCAGGCTGTTGTTCGGTCTTTCGAGAGAATTAAGAAGGTTGAGCATCTTATGTATGCAGTCTATCTATTGCTCTTTGTTGTTTGCTTGATTGCTTTTTTACTATGTTTAATACTTGAGTTTGCTGGTGGCAAAATGTTTCATGATTTTAGTTTCATATAGCAGTGTATCAACTTAATTTGTAGTAACTGTTGCTTAAATTACTTTTTGACTTTGCTTTGTTTGGATAAAGACACTAAATTTTTAATATTCACATTAGATTCCACTATGAAACAGATGAGATTCTAAATCTATTTTAATTATTCTAATTAGCTTGAAGTTTAAAATTTTTAATGTTAGTATGGTTGATTGAGTTTGCTATTACCTAATCAATTTTCTCTTATGTATCTCTTCAGAAGGTTATTGATAAAAGCTCACTGCTTCAGCTATAACAATTGAACTTCCTTGAGCGATAATAAATTAATAATGCATAATCCTTTGACATTAAAAATGAGCATTTTAGCATTTTCTTATATGACATTTTTAATTGATTGTGTACATCTTCAATTTCAATGTATAAATCACTTCGTGAACTGGCAACCTATCTTTAAAACTGACAAGGCTATATACTGTTAAGTCTACTTTAGGTCCATGTGACTATTTTGGTTATGTTCGTCTGCTATTGCACATAGCTATTGCACATAATTACCTTTATTTAACTTCTTTTCTTTCTTATACTTTTTATTTTTTTAAAGATTTTTGTTCTCTGCCCTTAATTTGAATAGGCAGATATATCAACTTCTTTTAGAGTTAAATTGCTCTTCAATAATGTGTCATGTTTATTCTTTTGTTATTATTATGGACCAAAATACTATTTTAGTCCATGACTAGTGAGCTTGTTCTCAATTTAATCCTTGTCAATAAAATTTCTCAATCTAGTCCATGAAAGAAAAAAATCGGCTTCATATTCATCCCTTTGTCAATACATATTTTAGAAACTTGAAAGAGTTGTCCATGTAGACTGTTAAATGTGATGTAACACCACCAAATGACACCTTGGACAGCGTGCTAAACAATCTCCCCTTCAAAGACACAAAACGGTGCTTTCTTTTGGGTTTTGTGACTCAAACAATGCCATATTAAGTGAAGCAAATAGAAAGAAAAAACTACATCATTTTGTGACTTTGATGAAGTTGCCTAGCACACAATCCAAGCTGTCAGTTAATAGTGTCATGTCAAATTTAACAGTCTACATGGACAATTTTGTGAAGTTGTTGACTGGCAGATTGACAGAGGAACGAATATGAAACAATTTTTTTTTTTCTTTCACAGACTAGATTGAGAAAGTTTGACTATTGGGGACTAAATTGAAAACAAGATCATTAGTCAGGGACCAAAGCAGAGTTTTAGTCTATTATTATGTGTACTCATTGTCATGAAGTTAAACTGTCATTAGTTAGGGTGCTGTTTATTCTTCTTCTAACATGTCTAATGATAATGACTTGAAGCTTTTCTCCACATTGACTGATGATTGTTGTCACCTTTTGGCAATGTTGTCGTTCAAGCATGGGTTTTTATGCTTAAAAAACTTGTATCTGTGTTATATTTACCCAATTCCAAGTTTTTCTTAGCATTCACTTATGATTGTTGTCACTAATTTGTTTTTAGGAGGATTTTTTTATCCTTTCCCCTGATGTATATTCTATGTTTTCTATCTAATAATACCTTGTATTAAAAAAAAATGGTTATGTAACATGTATGTTTTTCTTGCATACACAAAGATGGTTGCATGAAAAATGTTAAAGTGCACCTGCAAGCTTTATTTTTATCCTCTGTCATGCCAATAATAAGTAATTGTTCTTGGTTTCATTTTACCTTCTTTTATTAAAAAAATGGTTATGTCACATGTATGTTTTTCACGCATACATAAAGATGGTTGCGTGAAAAATTTTAAAGTGTACCTGCAAGCTTTATTTTTATCTTCTGTGATGTGAATAATAGTAATTGTTCTTGGTTTCATTTTGTTGTCCTTAATGTTGTCAGCCTGCTAAAAAAGAATATGGCTTGATGGTTAAATATTATGCGAGACGAGGGGACATGCATCATGCACGTCAAACATTTGAGAGTATGCGGGTAAGAGGAATTGAACCATCTTCACATGTTTACAGTAGGTAAATTCGAGTATTCTGTACAAGAGCCATGGTAAAATTTTAATATGACCAGTTAAATTTTTGTTTTTTGAGTTTTAAAGTTGATGCAACATTTTGATGGGCATGTGTTATCTTTTCTGTGATGAACATGTTAGTAAATGGATTTTTCATTGCAAAGTTGAATATTGTAAAAATATTGATTGATAAACAAAATTATAACTTTTATTTGACTGTTGAATTTCTGTCGTTTCAAATTTTTTGCCCTTCAAAGAAAGTGCTTTAGAAAACTTTTTCAAATGGTTCCATTTTGATTTTTTCTTCTTTGCCCTCTCCTTTTGAACTTATGTTGATGTCCTATGTCATGGTTATCCTCTCTTTGGTTTTCAGCTCAAGGATTTTCTTTTGGGAGTTTGTTTGGTATATATGCAGAGGGATTGGGAGCTATTTCATAGTAATTTTTTGTATGTTTTTTCATTTTTTATTTTTCTGTTTAGTTTAATGAGAATATCTTATCCCCTTCTCTTTGTAATTTTTACTTTCCGTCAAATTAAATTTCTTCTTTTATACCAAAGGAAAAAAATAGCGCTATTGTTCTCCTTTCGTCTGACTTTAATATGCGTTAAATCTTTGCAGTCTTATTCATGCTTATGCAGTTGGCAGAGACATGGAAGAAGCTTTACATTGTGTTGGAAAGATGAAGGAAGAGGGCATTGAAATGAGTTTAGTGACATACAGTATAATTGTGGGGGGATTTGCTAAAGTGGGCAATGCTGAGTAAGTAAACCAGACAAATGTCCCTCGTTGCTGTATCTTTTATCAATAAGTAACCGTTTTGGTTCTGGTTGTCAGTTTAATTTTTTGTCAAAGACCAACTCTCCTAAAATCTTAAGCTGTTAGATATAGGTACATGAACATAGAACTTTGATACCATGTTAAAGACCGACTCTCCTAAAAGCTTATGTTGTTAGGTGAAAGTACACAAATAGTTTTATGTCAAAACAATTTTTAAGTAAGATTAATTGAGAAATAGAGAAGAGAGGTTGTTAACCTTTCTGGAATTTTAGAGCCAAGACTAGGTGATGGGAAAAAAAAAATTATAAATTGTTCCATAGTTGATGACACTAGAGAAGTTTAGGGCTGTTTTAGTTGCAGAAAATTGAGTTTTCCAGACAATTTTTCAAGTAAAAGAAAACATGTAGAAAATATATTTTCTTATAATAAATATCCATTGATGGGCCAAGATATTTTGGACTAGAAGGTACTTGACTTAAAAGTTTACTGCAGCCTTTGAATTTTAATGTTGCAATACATAAAAAGATGGTGAGACTTTCATTTTATCATTATTAATACCAACATTTTTTTCTTAAGAAATACTTTTAGCATTATCTTTGCTAAACGTATTCTCCTTTGTGCGTGATTGCTCATTGCATTGAACTGTTCTTGTCACGTATTCAACTTTCACAATTTGGAGCGGAGATGAAATTATTCTGTTCTGCAAGATTTATGAAAACAAGGAAGAAGTTTATATGATAGTTGCTGATTGAATGCTAAGAGTTTGAATAATGATGGTATTTCAAACAACTAGTAAAACATAATTGGGGTGTAAAACAAAAAGTTCAGTTCCTTACAAATTGAAAAGATCTTCATGGCTGTTAAAAGGCTTTCTACCATCAATAACTGAGTGCTACTGCTTCAGTAACTCAGTTTATTGGTTGTATGGGGGAAAGAGGTATAAGGTTTCAGAATGGGAGTTAAGTTCATTTGGCTATGGCTTGAACAAGTAATGCTGAAATATAAATGAAGAGTTTCATGTCTCTTACACAGAAAGGGAATAATAAATGGCATACATTAGCATTAGGGCAAAGGGTTTTGGGAATAAAATAGTGCCTAAATATAGGGCTGTTTGGGTGCTGTGAACTGTTGTGCCAGAAAATTGCTTAAAATATGTTGAATATCTGAAAAATGAAAGAGAAGAATAATGAAACCAAGAGAAAAAAATAAATGGTGTCTAGAATAATTCTTGAGTGTCTCTTGTTGTGGCTAGATTTCTAGGGTTCCAGTTCTAAGCACCAAATGTCTTGGCACCTTACAAAAGGTAAATCTGCAAAGGATAGTTCTATATTTGGATTTTCTTGGGAAGCTTACTAATGTTGCAGAAAAATGGAAATAAAGTTTTCTGGGTTATTTAAGTAAAGGAAAAGACTTTCAATTTATTAACAGGCATGCTGAATTCAAACAATAAATAAACTCTCAGAACTCATAGTAAATTAATGCCAAATGTCTATTTTTCCAGTTTATAAAGAAGCCAAAGAGTTTTATACATTTATCATGAAAATTAATGTTAGTTATGGAATCTAGGTCAGATGCCATTAGTAATTACCTGGTTTATTTTGGCCCTTTTGTTCTCCTTTTCATGAAAACATGGTAAACTATATAGTTGCATCAGTTACTCGGGAGCGGGGAGCCCACTGGGTCTTGTCAAGGCCCCCCCAAATCCCACAAAGTGCAAGTGTACCGCAATAGTTGGTTTTGGTTTCGTTTCTCACATCAAGTGATTGGATTAATGTATGTTGAACTTGCTTATTTATTCCTCCGGTTTTTAATACATCAGTAGCCCCTCTTTCAGGTTCTCTGTCTTATTTTTTCCTATAGTTGGTGGAAAGGTTTTGATCCAATTTGGTTTAGGGAAATCATTTTGATGGCCTGTTCATAAATCAGTAAAGACTGAAGGATCCGTTTTGTAACATTGGAGATAACACTATTTGATGTTGTTTTGGAAGTGCTGCAGATCACTGGTTTAAGGAGGCCAAAGAGAGGCATTACATCTTTAAATGCAATCATTTATGGGAGCATAATTTATGCACATTGGTGAGCATTCAGATTTATTTTATGGGTTCCTTTTTATGTATATGATATACAAAACCTTTATTTGTAATATGTTGTAGGTAGATTATTACAGCATGGAGAATTATCTTTTAAATTTGTTCATGTCTTTTCCTTCTTTATTCCTTTATGTTTTCTTTAATATTATATTTCTAAACTTTGTAGGGGAAATTGTAATAAAAAAATCTAATCTAAGCAGCAATATTTACCAAGACAGAAAAGTTGACTACTGAAAGTGCTTAATTAAATCAATATTTTGTTAACCATTAACCACATCAACCTCTCAATTAGTCACTTGTGTGGTTAATGTTTCTGTCTTGGTAAATATTGTTACTTAGATTTCTGTTTTTGAAAGTTTCCAAATTTTGTATATGGGCAAATGAGAGTTATTTCTATTTAATTTTCTTCCTGTGTCCCTCTTGTTTGTTGCTTTGATGTCCTGCTGTGTTTCACAGTCAAACTTGCAATATGGATCGATCTAAAGCCTTGGTGAGGGAGATGGAAGAACAAGGGATATATGCTCCCGTTGACATATATCACACCATGATGGATGGTTATACAATGGTTGGCAATGAAGATAAATGTTTGATTGTGTTTGACAGACTTAAGGTATAGCTTGTTCATAAGCTTCTTTTTTTTTTTATATAACATTAAATATGATGATAGGCTTTGTGGTTTTGATATGCTATGTGCTTTCAATTGTCATCAATTATATTGTTTTCAAAGAAAATGTCCTACTCTATAAGAAGAGCAAAGATCAAAGGAGGTGACTCAAACATGAATTTCTAATAAATTCCAGATTGTACGTAGGATTCTCTTTTGAAAGAATAAAGTCTTCTTCTTTGCTTCTTTTATCCTGTACCATAACTTTCCTCTTGAATTTTGCATCATAATTTTGAACTTTCCAGCAAGTCTTCCTAAGAATGCTAAAATTTTTCTTCCTGTAAATCCTTCTGAACTTTTTGCACATTCTCTTGAAATTTCCCCTTCTCTTGTTATTGGACTTCTTCCCTTTTCAGTGACATTTGACACTGTTTATACAGAAAAACCTGATAGAACTTAATCAAAGTCCTCTGTGTCTCCTCTAGTCAGAAGCTGTATCCAATATTGCATAACTTCACTCTTGTTAAGTTCTCATCTTGTTTGGTAGAACATTCAGATTCTTATTGTTTTAGGAGTCTATGTTAGTAGTCTTGTTAAGCTGGGTTATACTAGTTGTATTACGCTAGTTCTTGACCAAGAATATTAGTATCAATAGGAGTCTTAGGTTAGTGTTTTGTATCTGATATCTCAACACATCTCATATCATCACATTAATAATATTTTCTCTTTCTCTCTATTCCATCTTATTTACCTATAATTTCAACATGGTATATGAGTGGTACCATCCTTTATGACCTGATTCCATCAATGTTTGCACTGTCAAGTTTCCCAAAATCTGGAACTCCTTTTCTTTGGGCTTCTTCTCCTACCATGTCTTTGTCCCGTGACTCTTTCCTTCTCTTTAGTTTTTCCTCCTAGAGTCCTACCTGGTACCCACGGCTGCCACACACCTTTCCAGCTAACATTTGTGGCTGTGTTCACTTTTGCGTTCTAGATTCTAGAATAGTCCAGTCAATTCTTTCCAAGACTCCTCTTTCTTTCTTCGCATTTTAATTTTCTTACTAAAATTCATCTGTATTATTTTGAAGCCTAAATAGCTCAATCATCCACTAATAGAGATTTTTGGGTCAAAGATCCAGAAGCTAGCCTGCAGCACAAATTTACTATGAATGATGCCAGTCTTTTATTTTCTTGAATAGTTCCAAATTGGATATCAAAAGAGTAATATAGCTGAGCTTTTATAGTTTATAATATTTGTATTGTTTGATTGAGAAAAGTTAATAAAATTTTCCAATTATTTTATTATAGTCAAGATTTAATGTATCAAGTGTATAACTTACTCGTTTACTTCCTAGTTCTTATGACAGGAGTTTCTGTTTTTGTTTGAGATTTGTACCCCCCATTTTTTTATTTAGCATTTGATTTATTGCTCACCATTAATATATTAGGATATGATATCTAAAAGAGTCTGTTGTGCACTTGACATCAAATGACACAGTAACATTGCTTTATTTTGATGAAGGAATGTGGTTTCTCACCCACAGTTGTCAGCTATGGTTGTCTTATTAATCTTTACACCAAGGTAAGCGATATTTCATGTATTACATTGATTTGACCATTTACATTATCCAGTTCACCTTTGCTTTTGTTTGCTTTCTTTAAGAGGTTACTGCCTGGCTTTCTTGCAAATGTAAACTTCTTATGTTTCAAGATATATATGAGGATCAATCAATTGGCACTGGTGTAAGACTAGACACACTTAATCACCCAATGACTTTTTCTAGCATGTAATTTTTATCAATCCAACCATTGAATTATGACTATACATCATGTTGATTTTTTGTGTCAAATTTTGAAAAGACTAAACATCAATGAGAATGTAATCAAATAATTCATGTTTTCATATATTTTTAAAGTATATATTATGTTAATTTTAATATAGATCAATGTAGTAAAACAATTTTGGATTAATGTGAAATTTTATGAGTATGACCTACATGATAGGAACTTTCAATCCAACGGTCGTTGTTTGTGAGAAAATCATCCAGTAAAAATCAGGTTGTCTTGTTAATTCTGTGCAGTACTACTTCCCAAACAAAAACTTCACCTTAGAGGGAGCTTTAACCTTACAGTTGGAAGTAGTAAGGGCAGTATTACAGGTGGAAGGTTTCTAGTTAGAAAATGGAAGAAAGATTTGCCGGTGAAATATCTAGGGAGAATCCAAGGTCCAAACTTGCACATGAGGAGACTAGGAGGTTGAAAAAAGAGTCTAAAATACTGAGCATATAAACCAACAGAAGCTTCCTGGTCATTAAGATTATTAAAGAAATGAATAGAAATAGACCGAGAAATATGAGCGTTATGCAATTTATTTAAGCTTGGAAAGGAGTCAAAAAACAAGCCTCCTAATCCACAAATCCTCCCAAAATTGGAGTCAGGAGCCATCCCCTACTTTAAGAGAAAATAAAGGAGAAAGAGGGATCTTCCTAAGAAATGAACTTCAAGGAACTCATATGAGGAGCATTGACCACCATCTTGGCATCCCAACCATTCTGATGAAGACCATATTTGCTGTTTATCACTCTATCCCCAAAAGATCGAGACTCCAAAGGAAATTGACACAGCCATTTATCCTTAAGTGAAATTTTTAGAGACCAAATTCCCTACCCTGATACCTCTTTCCTGCTTTGGGGTACAGCACATCTCCCAATTAACCAAATGATCCTTCTTGGAATCTCTAGATCCTGACCATAATAAGAATTCTCTCATAAACTTGTCAATCCTCCCCGCCAACCCTCGCCAACCCTATAGAAATCTTAAACAAGGACAAAAAATATGAGGGAATGCTCAACAAACAAGCTTGAACAAGAGTTACACACCCTCCTAAGGAAAAATAAGCCCCTTCAAATTTTCAAGTTGTTTAGTAATCTTTTAAACAAGTCTCTGCCAATCCAAATCCCTGTTATCAATTCTCAACCCTCTCTGACAATCCTTGCACTCTGTTATGAACATGATTAATTTTCATTATAATAAATTCTTTTCTAGAAAGCTACAAAAGTTGTACTAACAAACAATTTCATTCCTTTCAGTTTGGTCAGAACATATTTCAAGATTCTGTGTGTCATATTATAATTGAAATATCATGAAACTTGAATGTTAATGCATTTAATTTGGAACCAAATTCCTTGATTAGCATACAAAATCAAGTTTTGACAGACAATTGAAAGTAGGGAGCGGTGAGGGATGTGAAGTGGAAGTGTAAAGATGGTAGGTGTGAACTGATTCTATTTTAGGAAAGCTCCCTTTGCTTTAGATATACTCTTGAAGTTGTTCTCCTGTGCTGTTTCTGATCATATTCTCTTGCCTTCTCCTTTCCTCCTTTATTTTTTTTTTATTTGTTTATCTTAGGGTCCAATATATAAAAACAAAGAAACTTTTTTTATTCCAAAAGACAATGTGGTGGACAAGTTCAGCAAGTAGATTAATTACTAGGCAATCATGGGTGCTAGGGCTTGTAGACGCAAGAGGCTTGATTTTACTCCCTTGGACTCATATAAAACTATATGCAGATTTTTGAATTAGATGTGCTTTTCTCAGCTTACTACATCTCAAATTTGAGCTGCTGCTGCACACAGCCTTCATGCTTTCAGCAACTTATTTGTAGCTAATACAATATTCATGTCCAAGATTATTTTTTTTAGCCTGTTACCTGCTTTTGTGGTGTGAGGCAAATAAACTAACTATTTTTTTTTTTCCATTTAAACCAAAAAGTCACTCTCGTTTGCTTGTGATATGATGTTATTCTTACCTGCAATTCTCATATTGTAATTTGCTTGCCTAATGCTTACTCTGGGTACCCTCACGTTAAACAGTGGAGAAATTAATTTTGGGCTGCAAACATATGTTTGCCCCATCAAAACTATTTCTGGCTCACTATCTGATACACGCAAATCTGTTTTATGTTCTTAATCTTGCAATCAATAATTAGATTTTGTATAAGAAAATGGTTTTTCTTTTAATTTTCTTTCTCAGATTGGGAGAAAGTTTCTAAAGCATTGAAGATTAGCAAAATGATGAAATTGGCTGGCATAAAACATAACATGAAGACCTACTCTATGTTGATCAATGGATTCTTGAAGTTAAAAGATTGGGCCAATGCATTCTCCATTTTTGAAGATATTACTAAAGATGGTTTGAAGCCCGATGTAGTGCTCTACAATAACATCATAAAAGCTTTTTGTGGGATGAGTAATATGGATCGTGCCATTTGTATTGTGAAGGAAATGCAGAAGGAGAGGCATAGACCTACATCACGCACATTTTTGCCCATTATACATGGTTTTGCAAGAAGCTGGAGAGATGAGGAGAGCCCTGGAGATTTTTGATATGATGAGGAGGAGTAGTTGCATTCCCACTGTACACACATATAATGCTCTTATTCTTGGCCTTGTTGAGAAGCGGCAGGTAACTAGTGGTTGACAAACAGTTATTGAGATACTTAAATGACATGACTTGGTTCTAACCATTTTTCGCCTCCTTTTTATATGTTTATTTATATTGTATATATTACAAGAAGTGCTTCTAGTAGTTGAATTTCTCCTCTTTTTAATCTTTTAAATTTAATTTATTCGTTTACTTCTTTAGCTATTCCTTTTTCTTTCTCACCAAGTTCTCGAAGTTCATGAATTGATTTCAAATTTGATACAATTTAAGTATATTGCCATTGCTTTTTGGAAGAAAAACTAATATCACCGTGACTTTTTTCATTATAATAGTAAATGGTTATTTGACAAAAATAGAAACATAAAGTACCATCATACCCTTAAAAGAGATCCTTTTCTCATTTTTTTAAACTAACATTTGAGACTTTTTGTGTCATTATTTTGAATGATATACTCATTATTATGGAATGAAACTTGAAAGTCATATTAATTACTAGTTGTCTATGAATGTCAAAGATTTTAATTATGAATAGAAAATTTTCTTTATCATTGTTGTTTCTGTATGTTTTATGTTTACAAGAAAGTATATTTAAGATTAAAAAATAGATTTGAAATTGATATAGCGTGAATATACTTTTTTTGGCTAAAAAAAGTTTATTCACGCTATATCAATTTCAAATCTATTATTTAATCTTAATAACTTTTATTGATGTAAGAATTCCAATGTTGTTGTATTTGCCTATGCAGGATGCACTAGCATCAAGAAAGCATAAGCTTAAAGATCTAATCATATCATAGTATTATGGTTTAGTTTTGATTGTAAGGCTGATTGTTTTATTCCATAACCTTACTAGGTATGTGTTTGGATTAGTTTATTTTGTGTTCAAAATAACTTTATAATCAAAATCTTACTGAGAAAGCTTTTGAAAAAAAAACGATTTTTTCCTAAGAAATAATCTTTTCCAAACATACTCTAGATCATAATTACTTGGCATTATTTGCTTTATTGTTTAATTTCATATTCTAATTCCTAGGGGTATTTAGTAATTTCCATTTTCTGGTCATAGGTTGTATATAGGCTTGGATTTTAGTTATGGACAAAACTGCAGTTCCTTACCTGTTTGCAATCAGGTTCTCCAACTACCAATTGACACATGTATTATTAGTTTTTCACTTTATAGTCTGTTAACACTGCAATCTACAGTGCTTGGTCATTTTGTTTAGTGGTTTACCTTTTCCTCAAACATCTCCTTAACTCCATAACTGCTAAAGAAGCTATGCCCAATCCTACGGCTCTATCCCATGCAAGAACCAGGAAGGTAGAACTTCTAAATGGTAACAACCATGGTAGCCGCTGTTGGATTCTGTCGCTGACAGATGACTTCTTACTGGTCTAAGCTTTCAGTTAGTGCTGTGATCTTGAAAGAACTTTATTGATGATAAATGTTAAAAAAACAATTGCTCAGTGATTAGCAACACTATATGAGTTTTGATAATAATACGCATGTCAATTATTGATTAGGAGAACTGTACCTAAGTTTTGTCCTGTAGTTATTTGGGTGTTGCTTGGGTCTTTGTTTGTTTCCGTGTGCATTTAATAGCAGATAGAGTCTCAATGGTTAAAAGATTACAATTCAGTTCCTGTTTCAATTAGGACAAGTCATAGGAGCTATATAAATGGCTTTATTGAAAATTTGATTTTTTTGAAAAAAGAGCATACAGACCCCCTTTTGAGTCATTTGCAAATAAATTAACTTATAGAGCCCAATGACATTGATTGATCCATTTTTTTTAGCCAATCCCACCTAGTGGGGTAACGCTTGTTGTTGTTGTTACTGGTATATTTCTTATAGTAGAATGATCTGATTTATAAACTTATGGAAGCAAATTGCTATCTTGGATGTGTGGTGCAGTCAAGCCCTCATTGTGATACCATAAATCCTTCCCTATCATTTAATACCACCTTTGTCCTAACATATGTAAAATGAGCCTTCAATTTCTATATTTTCTATCATTAAACACCCAAGAAAACCCATAGCCTAGCCCATTAAATCCTAACCCTTTTGCTTTCCTACATCATGTTTAATATCTTATCCATGTTTTCTGCTAGTATGAGTGTTAGCATGTAGACATGTGACGTAGGATGTGACATGATATGGACATAGGGGCACCAAAAGATCCAAAATATGGGGCAAGATGTGGGGGTGGGGGTGTGGGCGTGGGTGTGCGTGTGTGTGTGTATACACACATTGATTCCAATCTGACAGTGATTAAACATCAATAATTATATATTCTAGTAATTCAATATATTGTTTCATTCAATTTGGTAATTACCTTGTATTAGGTGCTTATACATTTTTTCAATTAAGTAAAAGTAGAACAGATACAAATACCTGAAAAGAGACGAGAAACAGAGCCGACAAGCACTACAGGGAAGAGAGAAAAAGCAGGAAAAAAAAAAAAGCATAGAGACTAGGTAGAAAACAGCTGAGCCTTTGTCCACTGTGTGTCCAAGCTGTCTCACTTCAATCCAAGAAAGTATCCTTTTCTACTCTGAAACATGGTGTTAGGCGCATCTGTATGGTTGTTGTGCCATTGTCAGTGTCCCACATGTCAGACACTACAATAATCCACCAAATTCAAGTGTGTATCAGTGGGTTCCAACAAGTTCGAAGCAAATTCTGCCAGTTAAACATTTTTCTCTTAAATCAATTATTTTTTGTCTGGAGTCTAGTGCATTTTCCTTTCCCTCTTACTTGAATGTCGCGTTGACATGTTAAAGTTGAAGCCTTTGTATTTTATCAGAAACAATTATCTTTCCTTTTTGATATTTTAAAATAACTTGTATATTTTCTTATTTATCTTCTCGCTCAATATTGAACACTTTCTGTATATTATGTTGCATTTCTTATAGATGGAAAAGGCTGTAGGAATATTGGATGAAATGAACCTGGCAGGCTTAGCCCAAATGAACATACTTACACAACTATCATGCATGGTTATGCTTCACTGGGTGATATTGGAAAGGCCTTTCAGTACTTCACAACATTGAAGAATGAAGGCCTCGGAGATTGATGTTTATACTTACGTGGCATTGTTGAAGGCATGTTGCAAGTCAGGCAGAATGCAGAGTGCCCTAGCAGTCACAACAGAAATGAGCGCAAGAAAGATTCCTAGAAACACTTTTGTCTATAACATACTAATTGATGGGTATGAATAATTTACATCTGGCAGAATTAGACTTTAACTATTCACTTTTATCTAACATTTTGTTATATATTCTTGAATTGCGATAATGTCTATTTTTATCTATTAACTTTCTTTTTATGTGTTTACTCTTGGATTTTTCGATATTTCCATCTTTCAGTGGCTTCTCAACCTGCTTTTTATTTTAGTAACCTAGTTTACTTGCTTAGGTGGGCTCGGAGAGGTGACGTTTGGGAGGCTGCTGACCTGATGCAACAAATGAGAGAGGAAGAAGTTCAACCTGACATCCACACTTACGCTTCTTTTATAAATGCTTGTTGTAAAGCTGGAGATATGCTGGTATGATGTTTGTTGAGATAATATAATATCATTATGTTCTTGGTTAATTTAGTACTTGTAGGTGGACCGAAATTAAAGGGTATAAGTGTCTTTTCATGGTCATAGTTTTAGTATAGAGGTGTTAGTCTATGTTTTGTATCAAGATTATTCAGAGTCTCGTTTGATATTTTCTATTGTTCCCTTTCTATCTTTCTTTTTTCCTTTCCATCTAATCCCTGAACTTTCAGCATTGATAATTTGGTTCCAGTAGTTGAGTCTATGATATAAAATTTCTTATACAATGGAATGACTATAATAATTTTTGAGCTAATGTGTTTGTGACACATGTTACTGAATGTGTATTGCTTGATTTTATTGCTTGTTGAATATGAAAATTTGTCTTAGGAAGTTCCATATTGGTCACAATCTAGTTATTTGTATATAATTTTATCAAACCTTGCATCTTTAACATCATTTAGCATAATAAGGATGAATGAGATTATATTGTGTGGGAAAACATTGCTTGTTATGCATCTCAATTTCAATTCTTCCTGCATGCTTTCACAAAGATGTTTCTTTTCTGCCTGGATTTTTTTTCATAATGCTCATCCTGCTTCTGGCATGTTAAACCTCCTCACAGTATTGTTGTGTAGATTTTAAGATTCTTATCAAATCATTGCAATTTATTTACATCACCTTTTAATCAGATTTTTTTTCCCTTCCAGAAAGCAACACAGATTATCCAAGAAATGGAAGCATCTGGTATAAAACCAAACGTCAAAACCTACACCACCCTAATACATGGTTGGGCGCGTGCTGCTTTTCCGGAGAAGGCTTTGAGGTGCTTTGAAGAGATGAAAGTGGCTGGATTGAAGCCAGACAAAGCAGTGTACCATTGTCTTATGACATCTTTGCTATCAAGAGCCACCTTTTCTCAAGCATACATTTATAGTGCACTTTTGTCTATATGTAGAGAGATGATGGAATCTGAGATGACTGTTGACATGGGAACTGCAGTCTACTGGTCAAAATGTTTGCGCAAGATTGAGAGGACAGGGGGGGAACTAACCGAAGCCCTACAAAAGACCTTTCCACCTGATTGGACCTCACATAATGTTCTTGATGTCAATTGTGAGACAGAAACTGCTGATCCTGAAATTCTTGACGATGATGATGATTATGATGATGATGATGTATATTATTCCAAAGGAGTCAGAAACAATGAGGACAATGATGATGAAGATTATGATAATGGTATGTCAGACGGGTGGTTGTGAATCATGTTTGTAAATGGAAATGGGCAGAGAATGACATGATGGCATGCTGTTTTTCTGCACTAAATTCTCTATCTATTTTGCTTTTTCTTTTTTAAAGAAAAAATGGGGAAAAAATAGATATCCTTTGACCTTCACTCTTCTTAAGAGATCCATGAGGTTTCAAATGTTTGGAACATCCCTTCAAATTTCATCTTTTGTTATCAAGACCTTGCATGTAATAACTTTTAACTAAGATGTGTTTCATAAAAATGAAAATTTTAGCACTAAAGTCTAAATTTGTAATTTTTTGAAAATATTTTCATTTTAAAATTTGAAATGTATTGTAAGAACATTTAATCATAAAAATGAGGTTATGTCAAAGCAGATTGTTGTCGTGTAAAAATATATTCTTTTTAGTGTTATAATGCTTTGATGGTGTTCAGTTTCTGTGCATTGACTACTCCATCGTTTCAGTCCTTTTACCGGATTAGGATTAAGGGATTCACAAAGAAATTATTTGCAGCTTTATCCTACTTCCTAAGAAATTGACATAGTTTCAAAATTATGATAATTGCATCTATTCACATATCACATAATCCCTTCTACCACAACCACAACTCGTTAGGGTTGTCAATTAATAATTTCAATGAAGATATGGTTGCTCTCAAAAGGAATTCAGACACATCCCATGGGCTGAATAATTTGAGATATGAGGTGTCCATTAAATGCATTCAATTGTCACTATATTTTTGCCAATATTTTGGTGGACTTTTCTATTCATGAAAGTTACAAAACTTGGGTTTGAATTTTAGGATTTTTTGTTAGTAGGTAATATGTTAATATCAATATAAGTTCTTATTGAGATTAGTGGTCTTCTCTAGCCTTAGAATATGGAGTGTCTCCCTTTACTCCAAACTTTTCATATACTAAAAAAATTTGTCATTATTTTTCAATAATTTTTACCAATAGAAATATTTAAATATAATACTAGTATAGTTAGAATGTCACTTTCCAAAACAACATTGCTAGAAAGGCTAGAGTACAAGAAGTTCCTTTAGAAGGGTCAATTTAATCGAAATCAAATGAAATATTCAACTAAAGAAAAAAGAAACGTTGAAATAACCATTTACAGTAGTGAGATTGAATTTATGAAACTAGATGTTGAATCAATCAAAACTTTTTACTTGCAATCCGTACCATTTCTTTGAAATTCAAAATGTATATAAAATTTTCAAGAGCCTATGCTCTAAATCTATGATTAAAAGTGCAGAGGATATAAAAATGTGATACTTTCAACAAAAGACTTGGACTAAGGGAGGTAATAATGGTCTTGGAGGTCATTGTAATACAAGGTATGGCCAACACAAGGTGTCAACGTGGTTTTAAAGTCATAAACCCATGCCAATAGATAGTAGACTTCATAAACCTTTCAATGGCATAAAAGCAGTGTTATAAAAACTGTGTATCGGTCTTTGAAACAATAACGGAAGAAATTCAAGGTTTTTAGGTTGAAAATAGAATTTTTTACATATATGTACATTCTATAAATGTATGATAATATGTAAAAATATAACACATATATGTTATCTTTATATACAATATTATAAAGGACTCATCCTCTTTAGTCCCAAATTGTATCTTTCCAAAAATGCCATTATAACTTATTTGAAGTTCAAATAAAAAAGATAAAAATTGTAAACTTGCACACTCACATTTTAATTTTTTTAATAACAATTTTAAATTCCTTATTAACTTCTAAATAACCAATAAAATTCACATTAACTTCCTCATTTAAAGAAAATTCTCTAAATAAAACATTTAACTTAAAGTTCAAATTATATCGCTCATATAACAAATTATTTTTTATTTAAATAATTAATTGATGATCTATACCACTATACAAAGGGAATTTACCCTCTTTAGTTTCAAATTTTTAGTTTCTCAAAAAATCATTGATAACTTTGGTCACCAATTTTCAGTTCTCCAAAAAAACTATTAATAATAATTGAACATAAATAAAAAAAGGATAAAACTGTAAGTATAAATATTTTTTTATAACTACTTTGGGGGATTCCCCTGTTTGGTCTCAAAATTTCTATTTCTTAAAAAATTATTAATAACTAATTGAACACAAATAGTAAAAAGAATAAAATTGTATATATCAATATTTTTTGATAACTACATTCTACAATTACAAATGCTTTCAAATGCAAAAGACTTATCTATTTTTTATATGTAAAATTATAATTGACTTTAAATATATTTTACTTTTTTACAAAATTATTTTTGTTTAATGAATTCATTAATAATAATAAAAAAAAAAAATTTATAAAATAATTATATAAGTAAAAATAAAAAAATACAAATTGAGAGGTAGGATAATGCCTCTCAAAATGCCAGTGTATATAAGTAAGGTCATGAAGAAAAACATTGAAATACATATCTAACATGAATTAAATTGATTCATGACATATATAAAAGTCAACACATTACATATACACAACACTACAACCATAAAATAATAAGCATCCAACAATACCAAAAATCCTAGAGTCAAGAAATCAAGTATTGGAATTATACTGAACGAGGGATGAGTACTCGTTTAATAAATAATGACAAAGGTGGAAATATTTACCTGCCCTGTAAGTACTCGCAATACTTGCAATATTTTTTTTAATATTTTACACATATTATAATTTTCTTTGTTTTCTTTGAAATAATATGAGAATTTATATATTTTTTTATTATTTTACAATGAATTTTTATCTTGTAAATAAATTCATAATAATAAAAATTATTGAAAAAATCTTATATCATTCAAATATCAAATATTTATGTGCATTGATTATTATAAAATATAATTAAACTTAATATGTTATTTAGTAATATATTTTAATTTAGTAAATACTTTTAAATTATTACACAAAATTGTGATATACAATACTAAATTTAATCAATTTATATTTATTTTGTGATTTTTAATATTTTATTTTAAATTATTAAATACCCACAAATATCCGTGGATATTCATCTCCTCATGAGATTATAAATGAATACTTGTGACGGAAATAGGAGCGTTGTTGGGGCCTTGTTAACATTTCTAAATACAATTATAAATAAAATTATTATTCTCATATATATAACTTATTCAAATTTTCTTATAAAATACTAAATATAGATATACTGAACAATTACACACTTCATATGAAATTATTTTTAGTAGAAAAAATTAAAATTACTCTAAATAATTCTTTAAATAATTTAAAATTTACATAAATCTATATATTAGATGGAAATAATAACTAATTATATTGTAAACACAAAAATGATGCTTTTAATGAGAATAACCCATTATGTTAAGATACTCGTACGCACCTTGTTGTCTACTTTTTCATGATTTACATGTTGTGATTACTGAGATTCATTTATAGCCTTCCTATAGATAGTATTAGCATCATGTCACAATGTGTCAATGTTTGTTAGTTTTCTCCCTTTAGTAATTGAAATTGAAAGTTGATTAATTTGTTCATGTGTAAGTAATGGTCATATCGTATAACAACCAACACTCTTATATTTTTTTCTCATTTATTGAAGTTTTTTTATGCTTTTAATATTTTAAAATTTTTTTTGTTTAGAAGCTTTACAATTTCACTTATACAGTATAATAAGATTTTATGCATAATATATTTATTGATCTATATAATAAGTAAAATAAATATTTCTCTTCATTCGTTTAATACTAACATTTTACATTTACCTTCATTTTTTCAACTGATACTTTTTTTTTTCTAATGGTCATTAATTTTTTTAAATTTAATTTTATTAGTTATGACTTGTTTTTTCTTTATTTTTGTCGATCATTATTAATTCTATTTTTTCACTTAACTGTTTTTAATTTATCTCATTAATTTTTTGAGGTTTTCACACGTCAGTACCTGCACAATAAGCCCTAATTTCAACCTACACAGCGGCGCCCCCAACCCCAGTTTCTCTCTCTCTCTCTCGCCTCCTTCTTCTCTCTCCTCACTCTGCTTCCATTGGAGCTGTCCCTTGCTGGTTCCCCTCCTTCTGTCTTTCTAACAGCCCCTTACTGGTTCAGAACTAGAAGAAACAGAAAATGGTGAAAAAGAGCAAGAGTAAGCAAACTTGTTTCCTGCTTCTAACTTTGTTGCATATATTTGGAGTCATCATCATATAATAGTGGGCTTTGTTAGCTTTTGTTTAATTTCTTTTTTGGTGAAATCGTTGTTTTGCAGAGAGTAAGAGTAAGAGGATTCCATTGAAGAAAAAACATAAGATCGTAAGGAAGGTGAAAGAGCACCACAGGAAAAAGGCCAAAGAAGCAAAAAAGCTTAATTTGAATCGTAAAAGGAAGGTTGAGAAGGATCCTGGTATACCCAATGATTGGCCCTTCAAGGAACAGGAGCTTAAGGCCCTTGAAGCTCGGAGAGCCCGTGCTATTGAGGAATTGGAGCAAAAGAAAGCTGAGCGGAAGGAGAGGGTATTGTTTCATATTTACTTGACTAGATTATTTCCATGATTAAAGTTTCCGTGCATTTTTAAAGCGAGAAAACATGAGTGATTTGTAAGATTCTATTATAAAGAACATGAAAAGAGTAATTTGCAATATATCTTAACTTGTGAAATGGTGTATCTCTTCATTTCCCTGTCTAAAGTAGACATTCTAGAGATAATTTTTGATAGACCTTGGGTTTGATAACAAGTTTAACAACATTAGACATATGAACTCTTAGATTGCCTCATAACTTTTCAGCTGTGTTGCTGGTGCAGATATTTGATTAATTTGCTAGATTGATAGGATTTATATCTATAGCCACACACAAACACACATGATTCTTTTGCCACGCTTTGGTGAACTCAAAGACGTATGTGAATACTTATCATAACTTAAAAATTTCTGCCTAGTTTTGCATGCATTTGTAATAATTTCCATTTTTCATAATTTAAAATTTTACTATGGCTAACACTTGTTTCAGGCTCGAAAAAGGAAGTTGGGCTTGCTGGAGGACGATGATACCAACAAATTGGATGAAACGACTTCTCTAAAAGAGAAAAGCTTTGCTGATGGAATGAGTAGTAATGATTTTACTGCAGCTGGGAAGATTAGAGGTGTTTTTTATTTTTAATTGGCTGAAAATTTAGTTTAGGTCAAATATTTACTTGTCTCTGTCCATTGCTTTTCTTATATACATTGCTCTTTTTATATGTCTTCTTTTTCATAGATAACTCAGATAGGGCCTTCTACAAGGATCTGGTAAGGGTCATTGAAGCCTCTGATGTCATTCTGGAGGTCCTTGATGCACGTGATCCCCTGGGTACCCGTTGTGTTGATATGGAAAAGATGGTGATGAAATTGGGACCTAATAAACATCTAGTATTCCTTTTAAATAAAATTGGTAACTTTGCCGATCACTCTCCTTTCACATTTTAGGAATATTTATGTTCTCTATCTGGTTTCACCCTGGCTAATCATTTGTGCTCCTAATTTAGATCTTGTCCCTCGAGAAGCTGTAGAGAAGTGGCTCAAGTATCTTAGAGAAGAATTGCCTACAGTGGCCTTCAAGTGCAATACACAAGAACAAAGATCAAACTTAGGGTGGAAATCTTCCAATAAAAAAGCCAAATCAAGTAATGTTTTGCAAAATAAGTGATTGTCTTGGAGCTGAGACTCTCATCAAATTGCTGAAGAATTACTCGAGAAGCCATGAGGTTACATAGATTTACTTCAAATAAAGATGATTTTTCTCTTAAAACTAGAGTTTTTCCTTTAAATGTTGTATTAAGTCTTTAATGAAAGATCATTGGATACTTATGTTCTGGCTCTTTTTTTCCTTTCCCTTTATTTTGTGGGGGCATGTTCATGTGTTTGCTTATGTTTACATGTCATGTATTTCATCTAAATTTGTATTTTGCTTAACATGGCTTGCAAGTGTTTTATGGATATGCTTGACGTATGGTACACTTACCTTTAGTGGTCTGGGAATAGTTAGAATATTAGGATTCTTATTATATAAGGGGTCTTGTTAGGTTAGTAGTTTTATTAGGCTTGGGTTGTACTAGTAGGATTACACTAAATAGGACCATTAGGTTATTGTTTTGTATCACATCAATCATACTTTCATAATATTATTGAGGGCCTCCTTTATCTTTTTTCCTCCTTTCTTACTTAAACTTTATAATTTCAACATGTTATCCAAGCAGTACCAATATCATCCTCCGTGACCTAATCCGGTCACTTTTTCACTGCCGAGTTCCCAAAAATATGAAACTCCTCTCCCATGTTGTCTCCTCCTCATGATTCTCTCTTCCCCGATGGTCGTGCATCAATTCGAGCCAACAGAACCCTAATTTTTCATCCTACCCACACTGTTAATCCTGTTTCTCTCTCTTCCCTAGTGTGTTTGACTACTTTCTCTCTCCTCCTGTATATTTCTCTTTCCTCTGGTGGCTGCCCATGTCTGATTCACCCACTAGCACTGTGTTTTATCTTCAAGCCTTCAACCAATTCCGCCAACGTCTCCAGCTTCCTCAGATCAGCCTAAGCCCCAAACCTTGCCATTGCTGGAGAACTCACTTGCTGCCACGTTCCGGTGGCTGGAAAACTGTCATCTTTCGCCTTGACAACATGTGAAAGCGCATCTGGACCCCTTCCCTGAGTTGTATTTCCAGCTATGATTTATGGAACCCTCATTCTATTTAAGATTATTTTAAGTGTGTTTATCTGTAACAAGCAAGCTTAGTAAGCTTTAGCTTGAGGGGGAGTGTTAGAATATTTGGATTTTTATTATGTAAGGAGTCATGTTAGGTTAGTAGTCTTATTAGGCTTAGGCTTGTGCTAGTAGGATAACAACTAGTACTCCTAATTAATTAGTATAAATAGGATCTTTATTTTAGTGTTTTGTATCATATCAATCATTACATTCATTATTTTATTGAGAGCCTCATTGCTCTCTTTTCCTCCCTAAACCCTATAATTTCAAAAATGTCCTAATGAAAATTTTGTGCTGGATTTGAAGTAAATATGGTGAAGCACAAAATATTCACTTGATGTAGGATAGAGTTACATTTTTGTCTTCTCTTCAGTGTTCTGCTCATGGCTGCTTCTAATGGAGTTAATATCTCGGACATGCAAAGAGATTGGGCAGGCTTGCTGCATTCTTAGTTTTTCTTGTTTTGGACGATCTTTTGTCCTCCTTACAGTTGTACTTCCCCTCTTTTCTCTCTAATAAAATTTCTTTTTCTATTCAAAAAAAAGCACAGAATTGTCATTGATTACAATTTATGATAACCACTAACGTCCAGCTGCCGAGTCTAGTAAACTTTAGACTAACACTAAAGGTTAAATGTTGCAAGAAGCTGAGATTGCCACAATGCCCTTCGTATCTAGTAATTCACATTATAATATGCTCAAACCGTGTTTCTAATTGCATTAGTAATTTGATTTTAAAAGGACTAAAATGAAAACAATTAGTGGAAACAAACAGATGCAAATGTTAAAACATTGCTTGCAAAGAAGAGGAGGGGCTGCAGGTGAGCCACTGCTTAAGTTGGATGGAAGAAAGTAATTTGCACAATCATATGTTGATTTTTTTTTGTTTTAAATTAGTTATGATATCTTTACACATGAATAATTGGTTGAAATTAGTCTGGATTAGGTGGTGCGATTGTTGAGATAGATGAGAAGATTTGGAGAAGGCTATGTTGGTTGGTGCTGCTACCTGATGCACTTTGCAGGAGAGTTTTGCTAGGAGTTTATAGGTGTAATTTTTTTTGGTGGCTATCATCTAATATAGTCTTCATGGATTCTTCCTGGTGTTAAGCTTTTACAAGATTTTCATTACTCTATGCATGTCAGCACAATGGGTGAGGTCCTTGATTACTTTGTGTTAGGTGTGGGGGAAAACTTACCCTAACTGTTGTTTATCCTCTCTTCTGTTATCAGAATTCGGGAAAAGCATTATGGTATTATCTTAAACCTCTGTCTTCATGATTTCTTATATGATGTTTTATGAGTTGCTTTACTTGTCGTTTACTCAGTCTAGGATTATTACAGAAGCTTGGCTTCCATGCGAAGTCTTTGGATGTCAAGTTACTGTATATCTCTGGTTACTATGATAACCACATCACCTAAGTATGAGCTTTTTAAATTTGTTTTTTTACCATAGTTCTGGTGAGTGGTGTAGGTTTAGAAATCTATGGCTATGCTATCATGATGTCTTCATGTTTCTTGTATCATTTTCTTGTCATGCTAGTATCCATCTTTGACTTGACTTTAAGATGCCACTATTGGAAAAGTAAACTTAAACATGGACGTGATACTCTTACACTTCAAATTAATTATAAACTCTAAAGCTTTTGAAAATAAATATCACGCACCGTTATTACTATTCAATTGTTGCTCATCTCCAAGTTACTTCGCTAGATAGTGGACACTTTTGACCTTTAATAGGATCAGAGTACTCAATAGCGGCGATATAGCAGTGGAGCAAAGTGGAGTGGCCCTCTGCCGCTACAGGAGCTCTGTAGTGGAGCGTTTTTGTGTCGCAGCCAAAGCGGCCAGAATAGTGGGAAATTGCGGCCCGCCCACCCCATTTTCCAGCCAGCCCACCCCATTTCTGACCAGCCCACCCCTATCTCCGGCCAGCTTGAGGTTGTTTTTCCCGTGTTTTGTTTTCGTATCAGGGCCGTTTCGTGTTTTCACCTTCTTTTTTTTTTTCATATTATTTGCTTTGTTTTATACTTTTGTTTTATACCTCTATTCATATCAAGCCTCCCCCCTTTTTTTTTTCCTATTCTTATTATCAGCTGCTGTTTTGTTTTCCCTTTTATTTCTATTCAGCCATTTTTTTTTTTCTATTCATATTAATTAGTTCTGCTTTTTCTTTTTCCTTTTGTTATGTTTGGTTGGGAAGAGCATTGTCATCATCATAGTCAGTCAAGTCTACACAACACATCAGCCTCAGCCTCTTCCTTTTCTTTTGTTATGCCTTTGATTAATGATGATTGTGCCTATGAATTTTAGGTATTAGTGATGAATATGTCTAAAATTTTGAGTAATTTTTGAGTTTTGAGCATTTATATGTGTACTATAATTGTTTGAATTGTATTCACTATCTTCGGTATAGTGGCTGGCCCGCCACTCCGCAATCCGCAATCCGCTATACCACTCTAGCATTTTTGGGGTCGGCGCTCTGCGCCACTATCCGGGATTAGCTACTATGAATAGGATATAAAATTAGGGAGGAGTGGAGGACCTGTTATTGGAATAAAATTTTTTATTCTGTGTTCAGTTCACTCTGAAGAAATCTTAGTAGATGTGTATTGTGCTCTTCTGGCAGAAAAAAAAAAAAGAATTATGTTGTGCTTATCTTCTCCATTATGTGTTAGTGTTACTAAAAAAAAAAAAAAATAAACCCTAAGCATGTGAACCTGCTGCTTGGATGATATGAATACTAGTTGTGGCTTGGTATCTGCTGTTAGAAACATGTTTTGTTCTAATTATTAGCATTCATGTGCTCTACATTGCAGATATCTTTTTCTTATCATCAGCTTTACTTTTAGAATAAAAGCTAGTTTTAGTCCTTGAAAGATACATCATTTATCAATTTTGTGCCTTAGAGATTAATTTTATCGATTCAATCCCTCAAGTTTCAAGTCACTCACAAATTTCATCCTTTTATTCCTTTTAATTTTATCAATTTGGTCTCTCAAAAGACCAAATTTTGTGACTTTGAAGTTTGAGGGATTAAATCGATAAAATTAATCTTTAAAGGACCAAATTGATAAATGATGTATCTTTCAGGGATTAAAATTAAGTTCTACTCTTACTTTTACTATGTTCTTCTTGTTTTCCATCCCCAATTCTACAAGATGTATTGTCTGATTTTGTTGTTTAATTGTCATGTAATATTTGTTGTGTAAGAGAAGTATCCATCTTACACAAATTTTCTTGATTTTATCTTCAATTGTAGCGGTAATGCTATTTGATTCGTTTAAAGGTATATCTTTAATATTATTCAATATGTCTTTAATGTGTATGTTTCTTCATGCCTGCATGCCACACCTTTGAGGTTCACATATTACATTTATATGTTTGATATTCTACTGGATCTGAGCATTTAGCAAAACTAAATTAGGAATTTTTAGGTTGGCAGGGTATGCTATAGTGTGCATCTTCAATGGGTTGATATTGCTGTCCATTGGGGATTTTGCATTTGACTGATTAATTGCTTTTCCCTCTAATTAATATAACTTCTGTTTTCCTTTTCTTTTAATTTATGGTGCTTATCATTTAACTGTTTTGTTTTTTCTCTGATCTACTGAGTTTAGATCATTCATTGCTACTTCTTGGGCCAATTTTCATTTATTTTGAATTCTTGCCTTGGCAGATTAAGAAGTCAATCACTGTGGGTTTGATTGGCCTGCCCAATGTTGGTAAGAGTAGTCTTATCAATAGCTTAAAGAGATGCCATGCTGTCAATGTTGGTGCTACTCCTGGGTTAACAAGATCGATGCAAGAGGTTCAATTAGACAAAAATGTTAAGTTGCTGGATTGCCCTGGTGTTGTTATGCTTAAGTCGCAAGAAAATGATGCTTCTATTGCTTTAAAAAATTGCAAGAGAATTGAGAAGCTAGATGATCCAATTAGCCCAGGTATTTGTAGGCCCTTCTTTCACTTATTAATTTAATCTGCTTATTTAGGTCTTTACATTGGAGTAATGCAGTTCAAAATGGATGGTTGAAGCTTTATTGGTATGTAACATATATAAAATAGCAAAGCAACAAACTTGAAACTGTTAAGAAATACAATCTTCAACTTTATGGCAGTACGCAGTTTATGCAATTCTTTGGTGCATTTGGCTTGACAGATTGCAGTTTATACACTTTTCATATTTCTTGTTGCATTCTGTTTTTTCTGTTTTAGGGGACTTATCCTCCACATAGTTTTTCTTTCCCTCTTTTCTCTCTAATAAAATTTCTTTTTTCTATAAAAAAAAAGGCTCTTCAAATTGCAAAAACCCAGGTTCTTACTCTAGATCCTAGAATTCTTATAAAGGGCTTTTACGTAAGAAAAGGTGTTAAATTTTCCAGGATGCACTTGTAGTTTCTGAAATTTTGACTCGTATCTTAGCACCTAAGACATCTCCATGGTACCCTTATGCTTATTGTACATTCTGGTCGTTGCTTTTCTAGAGCAAAGCATACTTCTTGGACGAAGAATAATCATGCAAATATGTTATGTCTCCCCTCCACCCTGCTTTCTCATTTTTCTTCTATCTTTCGTCATCCTTTATTTATTGTATCTTTAGGTTTAATCAGCATGCAACCATTCCAACTTTGGTCTATATACATATGAGCATTGGTCTCAGTTGAAGGTATTATCTCCCTTGAGATCCCACTTTTGCTTTTATAATCTCTTCCGAAACCAACTACTTGTTAAATGCTAAGTACGTTACACATCATTTAGTTTAAGCTTGGCTTGTAAGGTTAATTTTTAGCAAAGCCAAGCCCAAACTATGTGCTTGGTTTGTTTCAGAACATAACCCAAATAAGTCAAGCCAAGCCCTGATTCTAGGTGCTTATTCTTAGTTTGGCTCAATCCCACCTTCAATTGCCCTTTTCGCCATCTAGTTCTTATTCTTCTTTCTCCACTTTGTCTCTCTCTTACTTGTCCCTCTTTCCGGTAAAGATGGAAGCTTGGCGAAAAGGTGTTACTAGAACCAATATAAAGGTCCTGTTTGGATAAACAACTTAACTAAGGTACTTATTTGAGTAGAGCTTGTTAAATAAGCTCTTCTATCATAGTATAGTCTAAAATAAGCTGAATGGCATTTGGATAGACCCTTCAAGAAGTGCTTATGCAGGAATGGATTTTGGTAATTTATTAAGGTTAATTTAGTAAAAAATTATTATTAAAAATAGCTACTGTCAAAGCTGTTTTAGCTTTCACAAAGGCTCAATTTCATAAGTTTCAATTTCTAATTTATAACAATAAGCCCAAAACAGCTTATGTGAGTTTCGAAAGTTGTTTTAATAAGGCCATCAAAACGGGACCAAAATACTTCACAAGTGCTTATTGCAGTGGATAAGCTCAAATAAGTTGAAAATAAGCTCTTCCTAATGGGGCCAGTGGTCTTTGGAAAGATAGTTGCTTGTGGTATTTTATGCACTTAAGCTGAAGTTGAAAGAGAGTTTGGTACAATTCAGGCTTATTTTTCACGTGTTAATAAATGATGGGGTAGACAAGGTCAGTCCACAGGGTTTCTATGTTGTAAATTGTAATGTGTGGTTGCTCCTGCAAGGTCAGAATGATGATGATGAAATTACTCTGGTGTTATTATTGAGTGTAATGTGTGTTATTATTGAGTTGTGTTCGGTATTGAAAATGCAACTGGTGGGTGTAGAAGTAGAACATGAGATTTCTCTTTGCCCTTGATAGTATACGATTGGATCTTCACAGAAACATGTTTGGCTGCATGTTACTTTTTCTAGATATAAACCAAAGTTCAATTCTTGTATTTATGAGAAAATCTTTGCAGTTTGCAGCAAATAGTTCTTGTATTTATGAGAAAATCTTTATATTGATATCATCCTGATTTTCACGTTATATTGACTTGTGTTTCCCTGAATCAAATGGAAATTCTAATTCGTTTTTCTTTTTGCTCGGATAAAACAGTGAAGGAAATTCTCAAGCTTTGTCCTGCCAGACTGCTGGTAACTCTTTACAAGATTCCAAGCTTTGATTCAGTTGATGACTTTCTACAGAAGGTCGCAACAGTTAGGGGCAAGCTCAAGAAGGGTGGAATAGTTGACATTGAAGCTGCTGCAAGAATCATTCTTCATGACTGGAATGAAGGTATCCATATATGGAGTTTGTTAAAGGAGAAACTAAAAGAAACTGAAACATGTTTCGTTGAAGTTAAAAATTAGGAAGATGTTGATACTTTACAAAATTAATAGAAATGTCTGCTTGCATGTTTCAGGTAAAATTCCATATTATACCATGCCCCCAGTTAGGAATCAAGGGGAACATTCAGAAGCCATGATAGTATCTGAGTTTTCGAAAGAGTTTAAAATTGATGAAGTCTACAACGGTGAATCTTCATTTATTGGGAGCCTTAAATCTGTTGATGACTTCAATCCTGTCGAAGTTCCATCAAGCTGCCCTCTCAACCTTGATGAGATGATGTTAAAGGTCTGTTATTGATGGTGTTGTTTTAAAGCTGTTTAAAGTAGGAGAAAATGCCTTGAAAATTGACTCTAGTGTTTATCCTAGTCATAAACTTAATGATTTTACACTTTTCACATTTATTAATTAAAGCATCTTATCCTCTTATGAAACTTCTTTTCTAGGATGACACACAACATTGAAACCGTCAGATCAAGGTGAAGGTCCTGGAAACATGGTTGACAATGATGTTGATGATAATGAATCTATGGAATCTGAAGATGATGTTAGCAAGAACAAGGGGCATCCTGCTGCTAGTAAGCAAAATGAGAAATTATATGCAGCGGATGGTATACTTAATACGAAAATTAGGCGAGCAGAGAAGAAGAAAAGGAAAAAGGCTAACAAAGCCTCATCTGACGCCATGGATGCTGATTATGACTTCAAAGTTGATTACTTCCAAAAGGGAGCCACAATGGATGCTGAAGGGAGCCAGAGTGAGGATGATGATCAAGTCAAGTCTGAGGTGCCTATGTCTGGTGTTGAGGTTGATGAATGATGAGGAAATGGGCATGTCTATGATTTAGACATGATTTAGGGTTGGGCTTTTAAACATCAATTTTGGTTTCTAAGATTTTTAATTGTTGCACTAGTTGAAGCATTGTGGATATATATTTTGGCAAGATACACGAACAAATTTCTGGGTAGGTCAAGAATTTTGTCCAATTGAGGCATCTGGTGATGCAATTTTTCTTCCGGATCTCTCTCCCCTCTATTGGAGCACTCCTGTTTCTATATTCATTCGTAACTACTACTTGCAATGAGTAGGGCCTTGTTTAAAGTGCATGCCCTTTTTTTTTTATTTACAGTGGACAGAGATTTGAACTTTATGACTGCAGACAATTACTCAAATTCTTCATCATTAACTATTTGTAGTGAAAATTACCAAAGTGTTCGGAGAGTACTATTCAACAATTTATATCTTAATCTAAATTTTATTGTATAATATTATAAATTTTATTAAATTTTCTACACCATGAGTCGTTTTCTTTTTGAACTAGTGTAATGCTATCAAACTACATAAGAAATTCTCTTTCTAGTGGCTTAGGACATTGTTGCAGAACTTCTCAGTTAGGCCTAAGCAAAGTTTAGGTAGGATCTATGAACTCTTAAGTTATGTTTGGGAATATAGAAGGAATGGAAAAGAAGGGATTAAAAGAAAAAATAAATTAAACTTTTCTTTCCTAAACTATAGGGTCACATATTTGTTTCCTAAACTTTCAAACATAATTTAAAGTAGTACAAACTTTGAAATTGTTAATCCCTTGTTAAATCTGACATATTTCTGCTCGTAACTCTCATGTCATCTTCATCCTCATCTCTTCCTCATCCATCTCTCCCTCTCTCCAATTGCTCGAAGAAGGGTTTCAAGGACCCAACCACTTAATTAGGAATTAAATAATACAACTGAGAGTATATTGGGTAACCAAGGTTAGCCATAATGTCAACAAGCTCGAAATAACCTACATAATCAGGGTCAATTTGAATATTATCAACCCAATCTCCTTCATAGACAAGCTCATCATATTGGCTGAAATGTTCATCAAGTGTAATTTTAAGATAACCTTGTCAGTCATGCCCTGTTCATACATAAAAAAATAAAATTTCACTAAACAAAAGTATAAAACAGAACAAAACAAACCACACATGAAACTCAATACACATGCACATGGGACCATTGTGTTGCAAAAAGCATATTGGGACCACAATACAGAGAAAAGAATACGGAGATTCCTCCTACTAGGGACTGCACTACGTAAAATGATACAATATCCTCAAATTATTATACAATAAACCAATATATGCATCAGCTTGAAAGGTTGTCACACCAACCTCTTGGTGTGTTGTACATTTGCTTGACCAAGGGAAGGAAAAGCTTCTTCAGCACACACCTATTGGAGATGAAATTCTGGAACACTGCAATTTTTGTGATTCAGTATTGAAATGTGGCTATTTGTTTTTTTATGGTGAATATTTCTTGAAGAGTTGATTTTTTTAAGTTCTAAGTTTTTCATGTTTTCTCTTTAAAAATTTCATCTTTTAAACTAATAAATAATGGGGAAAATTCCATGTTGCAACATCCTTGGCTGGTCGAAGTGCTGAGAGAAACAAATTGGCTTCGTTTATTTTGCCGGAAAATAGAATTTTTGTTCTATATAGTTAAAGCTCTCCAAGATAGAACAAAAGCCCCCTAGAGTGAGACGATTTGAAATTTGGACTTGCAAAAGCCTCCTACTACTCTTTTTGAATTGAGTAATACTACATAGTCAGAAAAAATAGCCAAAATTTTTTACAAAATTCTCTTGAATTAAGGAGGGTTGTTAAATGAAATAAAGTGATAGTAACTATTCACCTAGTTAAGAGTTAACAAACATGTCAAATCACTCTGTTAAAAATTATGATAAAAAAATTATGACTATATAGTATATTCCTTCCGAATTTAACATCTTAATTGAATTTTTAAGAATAATTATGTCCTTTCTTAATTATCTTATTAAACATTTGAGCCAATAAAATACAACATGATTATATTTGATATTGCTGAATATTTTTCCTTCAATTTGGCTTCAATCGGCTCATTAAACATTCATTTTCAGATTAGATAGTAACTAACCTCAACTCATGCTAGGCACATTGTCAATTTGTTAGTAAAACAAGAAATAAATAAATAAATATGTAAGTAGAAATTCAATTACTCAAGTGCAAGGCTTAAAACATTTATTTTATAGAATCTTTTTTAATTATAGACTTTGAATTTTAATAATTCAATCATTGAATTGAAAGTTCATACAAGGTAAATCAAGTTCATAAAATTTCAAAAATTTTAAAAAATAGTTATTAATTCATTGAATTACTTTGTTCTAATGTATAATACACTTTCAACATATAAGTAAACATCAATTATTAAATTAAATACTGATATAAATATCTTATTTTTTAAAAATTTAGTACCATCACAATAATATATATATCACATGATTGGTAAGTGAGAACTTAGAGAAATAAAACTGAGAGGGTTAGAGTGGTTTAATTTTTAAGCTCACACAATTATATATCAAACCCAAATAGTACAAGGTACATAACCTTCATGCTTTATTGAAGTGATTCTTTCTGCAAAGCATAGACTCAATAAGACTGACAATTCATTGTAATTCATGGACTTGTGCAGGTATACATGTCTCTAGTTGTTATTGTACCAAAATTGCTTCTAAAGATAGTTGACTATGCTTTTGTCCACTTGAAATGCTTTGGTGAGAACCTCTGGAGAGATGGGTGGATTTTATCCAAACAAAGCATTTGTAATGCTGATGACTCATAGATTTTGATTGCTGAGACCAGTAATGACAACTGCATTGCCATAACCCACATTCAGTTGGAAGTGAATGAGATCAATAGGGAACACAAACACATCTCCCTTATTAAGCACCTTGGTGAAGAGACAGTAATTGTATTGAACAGATGTGGTAAATCCTACGTAGAGGGTGCCTTCTAAGACTACTAGGATCTCTGTGTCTCGAGGATGAGTATGTAGAGGGTTCAAACCATTATGTGCAAAATCTATGTGAGCCAAAGATATGTCCAGAGTGTTAAGTCCAGGTAAATTATCAACATTTACAACATCACTTTAGAGTCAAGTGGGATGGATGTGTTCCCTAGCCTATCCAATCCATGAAAAACGAAGTCTTCAGGTGTGACAAGCTGAGGATCCTTGCAAAATTTGCCATTCACAAATAATGCAAAGAATACTACGTTGTTATACAAAGGTCAAGAAGAAAAACAGGTTAAATTAAATATTTAGTCTATATAGTGTACATGGAATTTTTAATTTGATCGTTATAATTTTTTTTTTTCAAACAAGTTCTCATATATAATTACAAACGTTGTTAATTTGGTTCTTCTCCGTTAAGTTGTGTATATATGACAAAATAGATACTGACGTGATTCGTTTGCCACGTATAAACAAGTTGACAGCATCATAACACTAAGTAACGAAGAAGAACCAAATTAAAAATATTTATAATTATGATGACTTGTTGACGGCTAGGTTCAGTGTCTTCAACTTCTTTAATCTATACAAAGCATTGGTATCTGAAAGTTTGAAAGCTACATATCAGAGTCAATAATATCATAATTGAATGCTGGTAATCACAAATAACACTGAAAGGTAAGAAATTTTTTATTTTAATTTCTTTTTGAAAAAAGATATATAAGATGTGGTGGAGCACGTTTTCATTAAAACATGTTGAAATCTTATATAGACTTATGAATAATGTCCATCCAGTCTTTGAACTTTTTTTAAAAAATTATATATGTGTTTGTTACAGGTTATTATTTGTATTTAATATGCACTTCTCAGTGTTACATTAACCCAATGAAGTAAATTAAGTGATATTTAATTAATTGTCAACTTGTCAAGTTCTTTTTGTTGCTTAAGTATACTTTATGAACTTTAAACATTTATTGTGAAAATCAACAACTAATAAATATTTAACATCTGTCATAGCAACTTTCATATAAACATCATTATGAATAATATACTTTTAAACTAAGATTCGCCCAATGAGTAAATAAATGATATGATAAAATTTTAGAATGAAAAGCATTTTACACATACTTAATATAAAATAATAAGAAGGTGAAAAATAAAATATACTTTATTTTCATTTTTTATTTCGTTCTTTATCTTTTACTTTCTCATTTTTTTCGCCTACTTACTCAACTAAATAGACTTCCAGTAAGTACTAAGTGCCATGTAGTCATAAAGCCTTTGAAAAGGTGGAAACAACACAAAGACAACATTACACACACGTACCTTGAGTTGTCATCAAGGGGCTGCTAAGTTGATTCTTACTTAAATCCAACGACTCCAAGTTTCGTAGAAGTGATAATTCTGAAAAAATATTGCAAATTAGAGTGTCTAGAAATATTCAACGTGCGAAATAAATGAGTTTAATTTTAATATATTATAAGTGTAAAAAATTTTATACTATCATTCTATCATAAGTTATCAAAGTATTAAAAAAGTTTGACTAAAATAATAATTACCTAAAAACTCAAGTACTAGGTAACATGTGATTTGATGATGTTTAAAATTTTTTTACATTGACAGTAAATTAAAATTAAATCCAAAATAAATACCTACCAAACTACATACATACATACATTTGATAGATAAGGGTCCTCCTATATTATTTTCGGCAAGAAATAAATTCTTGAGGGATGTAAGATCACTTAAGGGTTCCATTATGCTCTGGTTGAAAATATTATTACTGAGATCTAATGTCTCCAATCTCTTGATTGCTGACTTGCTTCTATCATCTTTAAACAGTTACTTAAAAAATATCAAATTCATGATCCATACACAACAAAAAATATGGAATATTATTACCTAATCTTTTGAAAAGAAAAACTTAATTTAATTAACTCATCCGATATAATTTTTTTTTAAACTCAATCACAAAATAGAGAAGCAGCCTCAATACAAAGAATGAGATTAATAGTGTCACACTCAAAAGATGTAGAGAACCAAAAAAAATAAAATGACAAAGCTGTTAAAATTGTATGACTGTTTTGAGCCAAAAAAGAGTGCTGTATGGGGATACTTCTCTAGAAGTGCCAAGTGCATATAGTTGATGGCTAAGATTTTATTTTATAATTACCAATAATTTTAACTTTACAAAAGAAAAAAATAGAATTGAAAGGCTCCTTTGCACGAAAGAAAATTCGTGAAACGATATACAAAATAAAAATATTACAGCTACATATATGTGTTTATCTGATCTATCCAGTGAATCTGTGTGCACTGCCTTTAACCATTTTTTTTATCATCCAATTTCATTCGTGACAAACTTCATAAAAACCTTTTGTGACATATATTGCAAAGCTGAAAATATAAGTATCTTTAAAGAAAAAAAAATAATAGTGATTAAAAGATGAGTAAAGTTTAATTTTTTTTAAAAAAAAAGTGATGACGTGCAATGAAGAAATCAGCACCACACTTTAAGGAGTTCTTTAAATAATTTAAGAAATTATTGCATATATATTTTAAAAGTATTATATAAGCTAACCTAGTTAAAATATAATATGCCATAAAATTCTTTGGGTAAAATCCTGTAATAATATTTTAAGGTCAAATTAAACAGGTTTTTAAGATTAAAATCACATTTGTAGAATGGTAGATTCGTTAAATCAAACAAGACAAAAATTCATTTGAGCAAGTAAAATTTTAATACTGAAATGAATAGAAATATAAAACTAGGGTTGATTATGGATTTATTGGAAAAATCCAAAAATTACGTACTACACAGTATCAAGAAAAAAAATTTAAGTAATTTTTAGCAATCATAATTAATATAAAATTTTCTATACTATTATCCAATCATATATTGTTATATAATTAAAAGAGTTGAATTATGATAATAACTATTTGTTTTGTCAAATTCTTTTATCCAAAAAATTCTTTTACTAATAACACATATATGATGATAATAATTAAAAAAAGTGTTACTTTTTTTTTGTGTGAACCAGGAGTATTTTCATAGGATTCGACTCATTTAAATTGTTCTATAAACTTAATCTCTTTGAGGTGAGAGTGATAGTGATATAACTCTACTTATAAAATACAACTTTTAAAAATTGAACTTTTAAACAAATTAAAACTAAACCAAAAAATATTCATCATACACAGTTGGTTCATGAGTCAAAGAAAGAAATAAAAAACAAACAAATACAAGAGATTAGAGTGTACCTCCCTTCCAAATGATGCCATTAAAACAATTAAGAGCCAAATCAAGGCTTCTCAATTCCTTGAAGTATAGGAACAAGGACCAGTTCAAGCTTGTGGAGCTGAAACACTCCCCTGTCTCTTCATCTATATTTAGAAACTCCAAAAAGAGATGCATCACATGGCCCTTAGAGGAATCACAGGTGAAGCGCTCCCAACCAAAGCAATTGCTCTTTGGGTCATGCACCCACGATGGCAGCAGAGACTCGGTGGAAGAGACAGCATTCACTTTCAGAAACGCCTTAAATTCCAGCAACGCCACCTTCTCTTGAGGGAAGCAACCACTGCTGCCAAAGACTTGAACCAAAACTACTGTTACTCCCAACAATAGCAACCACGGCTTCTTCCTCTGCCAATCCATCTCAGAGGAATTGATTTGGATATTACTTTTCAGTACTTTGGTTTTAGTAGTTTTAAGCGTTTTTCTGCTGCATGCAATGGCTAGCTACATGAATTAATAATAACCGAGTTTAAGACCTACCAGATGTTGGCATAGTAGAAGTGAAATATTTTTTTAGGTATGAGAATTGTGGTTCAAATTCTAATAGTCACGTCTCATAAGGAAGGTCATCACTTTCGGTCTAGGAAGATTAGGCCTGTGGGACAATTTAAATGGACAAAACGATGTAAGGATACTCCGAAAAGCTATAATGCAGGGATACTCCAAAATTGGTAACATATTCGATATCGATACTCGTACGATACACTTGCATTTATATTTTTGGCGTATCTTTTTTTTTATACCCATTACCCTCAGTATTATTACTTGAAATATTTTTGATAAAGATTCAAGTCTTGTTCTCTCCAATTGCATTCTTCAAAGCATATTCTTACTCTTACAATCTTATCTTCTTTAAAATCATTATACATAATAATAAATTTTCATTCTTACTAAAGAGCAAAGAAGAACATGGAGAATAAAAGTGTGCAGGAAAGAAGAAAAATACATGGGACTAAGGTTGGAATACATATATAAATATTTTACATATATAAATATAAATATAGTTTTTAATATATATCACTATATTCGTATCTTAATTTTTAAAAAATTATCGTATATATGTACTATATCATATCCGACATTCGTATCCGTATTCCGTGCAACATGCCGAAACGTAGCTAGCTGTGGGGATCCATGGGTCAAGTCAATGCAATTATAAATGGCAGCTTTCATCTCATGCACTGAACCACAAAGATCACGCATTCTGCACTCAAGACCACGGCTTTCTGCCACTCCATCTCACATGAATTTGAAGATTACTTTTCAGTACTTGGTTTAGTTTTGAGCGTTTTTCTGCCCCATGCAGTGGGTCTTGACGCGCTTCAAACTTCAAATCCTATGTGTGTTTTATGATAAATTACAAGTCACACATTATCTAGAATAAACTATTAAGGAGTGCTTATCCAGAGCTATGCTCTCTCGGTTAATGCTTTTGGTATTGGACTAGATTATGGTCTTGGGCTTGACCATAACGCGCGCGTGTAGGTCTGACCCAGTTTCACTTAGGCTGTGACCCCACGACTCTGTTGTGTGTTTGTGGTCCCTCAATATTGGAGGTTCAAAAAAAGTCATCACATCACGAGGATGGACGATGAATCGACATACAGGGGAGGCTTCTTACATGCTATCTATACTACAATAATTAAAATCCCTATTAATACCCATTGAATATGATTATTTGCTGCACCTCAAAAAACAAAGAATATGATTATCTGCTACAACCTAATGACATGTCAAGTGAAAATAGCATGGCAGCTATATGCCCAACAATTTTGTGACTCTGGGCTTTGGAGTAAGCTCAGAGTTCTTTCTGGATTTACTATGGCTGAAGAGAGTAATTTAATTTGGAGGCAACAAGTTGGAAATTTCTGTTCAGATTGTAATCTGAGCCAGATTGGGCTTCTTTTTCATGGATGAGTTAATGATTAAATTTGATTCCAAATGTGTGTAAGAAACAAAAGAAGTATAAAGGCAAAAGAAAGCAACTCTGTTAGAACATAATTGGCAACTCACTCTGTCCTATATAAACTGGTTTGGTGTTTCCCTTTTGCTTCCTATGTGCTGCTTGGAAAATCTTTTAAGTGAACAGGCTATTGCATTCACACTTTATTGGGATTCAAGTTTCTTTTTTTTTTTTTTAATTTTTGTGGTGGTTTCTCACTCTCTTTCAGTCACAACTATCATTGCTTTAGCAAATCCTAGTCTCTAACTCGAACTCATCTGTAAATGTTGCTTGTTGAAGGTTGATTACCAAAATAAAAATTGAAAAACAATGTTGCTAGTTGACTGCGCAATTCACCTATTTTGCCACTTTGGAAATTACCTTTCCTCATTGGCTCTAGTTTCACATGAAAGTTAAATAGAAAAAGTCATAAAATTTAACAAGAAAAAGTGCATTGGTAGGTAGCTGTCAATCAATTTAGGTGTCTGCAAATTGGATGCCTCTGAAGCTTGCAACAAGGAGAGCTTTACAAAAAAAAATTACTGTTGAGGATGAATATTATATCTTTGAGTAAAATTTGCTAACAAACTGTTAATTTCTTGAATGTTTGAATCATCTGAATGAAATTGAAAAAGTAAACTTCAAAGTTAAAACAAACTGAAGCAGGCAAGAAGTAGATTTCTTGCTAAAATTCATTTACATTGGAGCTTCAAAAGCACTTTATTTGGAGCTTCAAATACATGAAAGCTTTGCTAGTAATTCTATGACTTGTTCAGGCCTGATCTTATCTTCTTCACTGTATTAATATCAGTCTTGAATGCCTTGGCAAGGATTACTTCATCAATTCCAGTGCCAAAAACTGAAAGGGGTATTGAAACTGTGCCTGCATTTGCACTTCCAAAAGCAGATATGGCAGTGGCTGAAACTGACCGTGAATTGTACTGATAATGGATCAAGGCCTTGGGAAATATGAACACATCACCAGGTTGAAGGTTTTGGGTGTAAAGCTTGTGGCTAGTGTCAACAAATCCTACCTGCAAGGAACCGCTAACAAGGAACAGAAGCTCTGCTGCGCGAGGGTGGGTGTGAGGAGGGTTGATGCTGCCAGCAGGGTACTGAAACAGTGCATATGATATGCTCTGTCCATTGAGGGCAGGGAACTCCACGAGGGTAACTTTTGTTGCCTTGAAAGACTGAGGAACTCGATCAAGAACTCCTCGAAATCCAGTGTATGTGAAAAAGCTTCCATTAAAGCTGTTGTTTTGTGGGAAAGTGAAGTCAAAGATGATATCTGGATCACCTGCCAGAGCCTTGTTGTGGATAAAGAAGAAAAGTACTAACAAAGGAAAAAGAACAGATATTTTGCAGTTCAGGGCCATGCTGCTATGCTGATTAGTTCAAGAGGAGAACGAAAAGTTACTGTCAAAATAATGATGCTGGCTTTTTGTATGGTTCTTTCTTCCCTTGAGATAAAACATTGTCTTGCCATGCCTTTATATGCCCTTTTTTCTTTGGTTCCAATGAATATGTTCTTGGTTGGTGGGTTAAAATTGACTGTCATGGTTTCTTCTGTCTAGGCCTCAACTTAAAAAGCAATGCTATTCTGAGCTGGACACAACTTTGAATTGTCAGAGTCATTTATGATGAGAAGTGCTATCTTGTCAAGTGTCAGTTTTCCTTAGCCAATATGAAAAGGATGTAATTGTATTGCATAGGCAACATTTCAACCAAGTATACAGAAACAAAAGGATTTGTTTGAATACATAACCGCAGCTAACTTACATTACATGCATTGCTATTTGCTTTTTAAGGTGTATATATCCAAAAATAAACAATGGAGCAATGCTAACAAGTAACAACAACCGCCAAAATGACTATGTAAATTCTAGTTTTAAATTTACGCCAATTATACTTTTTTTTTCTTTTATAAAGGTTCAAAATCTAATATAAGGAAAAGGGTAATAGACTCAAATGCAAGAAAAAAGAATAAAAGTTATTTGATAGGAATTTGACCCCGAAATAATTAGTCCCTAAAGGACTTGATGTTGCTTGAGTTAATACTCTTATGTAATTACCTCTAAAATGAGAGTTAAAAATTCACCTAATCGGCCTTCTACGTTCTTCATCACAACTTGAATTTTCGTTAGTGAATTATCTGTAAGTACTTTTATAAGTACTCAATAAGCCTATAGACATATCCTGACCCTGAACTAGAGATAATTTTTCTTTTGACCTAAATTTTATTTCACCAAAAAAAAAAATTGGCTAGCCATTACAATTTTTATATGGGCCTTAGAGATACTCCATTATTAACAAGTGACACTTCATTATTAACTTTGAAACATGAGGTGGTGATTTTATATGGACTAAAAATTCTTTGTACCTACAAATAGATTCCTCAAGACCTTTTTAGTATCAATTTTTAGTGTGCATAAACGATCAAGCCTTGAATTTTTTTAGTTTTTTAACCATGCAATATTGTGGATATGTACCCCACAGGACCTACACGCAGGGAGAAGGCTGTGCGCTTTTGCTCCTCTTTTATCATTTTTCTTTAATTTTTGCCACATATCCCCCATGTTGGTTTCGTTTGTTAGTTCAGACTTGAGACTTTTAATGGCCCGTGTTAAAGGATACATCCAACGTCTAAGCTAACTGAACTTTTTTAATAGGAATGAAACGTAAGGTGGAGCAAGAAGACAAAAACTCATGTGCTGTAACTTGTAACTAGGCCCGGTTTAGCTCACAAAAGATCATAGTCAAAATGGGCCTTGTCAAATTAGGCCGGCCCACTCATTGGTGTAAAGGATACTGATTTTTGGTTTGGCCCTAACTTGTTTGACCTTCTAAATGTGTATTAGAATTTTATTATAATTATAAATCTATTGGTTAAATAAAAATAATTTTATAAAAAGGTATAATGTACTTATAATAACGTGATTAATGTAAAAAGAAAATAATTCTATATTTAAAAGAAATTATAACTATAAAATATAATTATCAAAATATATGTATGTGTTTACAATCAGTTTAATCTATTAACTCACCTAAAGTGAGTTGGATAAATATTTTTTTAACCCGTATCAAAAGTGAGCAAACACAATCTAACTTATTTTTCCTTTAACCCATGGCACTCACTTAGGTTGGCTCGATTTGAGAGAGGTGTTAGTAGCTTTAATTTCCATATCCAATTAAAAGTCATTGGTGGGTCTATTGAAGCTCCAGGCAGTCTACCTATGACTCTAACCTTAGTAATGTTAGCCAACATGTCATTTATGAGATTCCTTCGGAGGTTCAAAATCAATAGAGATGGTACTCATAAAAGGAGTCTAGAAGAACTGATAGTGGAGTCCTTCTTTGGGATAAATTTGGTTATTTGATTAAAAAATTTTACAGAAATCGATGGAGCTCTAATACTCTGCTTGCAGAAGATTGGGGTGCCTGGTATGGTCTCAATCTTGCTATCCTTTAGTTGGCTATCTTAATACCACCAGAATGCACAGGTGTATCAAGTTGTAGTGCCATATTAATGTGCTTATAATCAATTGACGATATTGCATACATTGTTTTTATGTTATTAGAAATTAAGTTATTTGAGAAATAGAATAAAAAAATCAAATATTAAGTTTAAATTATATTATTAGAAATGTATATGAACAATAAAAAAATATATGTGAAATTTATAGTGGAATAAAACTAGTAACGGACTATTTCAACAAAAACAACATAATTTTTTGTTTTTAAATCTGGTTAAAAGGAATTAAATTTCAAATATGAAAAAAGTATTGCCTCACATAAGATTGAAGAGAAGAAAAGAATTCCTACACATTAGATGGGTTTTATTTAATCTTGTGCATCCCAATAGTATAAACCTCATAGTAACATATCTCTTCATTTTTTTGTGACACTTGGCACTATATAAGCACTCTATTTAAATTCTTAATTATCAGTCACTATTATTTGAATTTGCATATATAACAAGAATATCAACAAAAGTAATAATAAATTAGAATAAATAAAATTGTATCAAATTTTGTTTGGTTGGAAAGCATACTTCAACTTTTATATAATGAACATTATCTATCTTCAGTTTCATGAAAATATATTGTGTAAAAACTTTTGAATTACTTTTTTTATACTACAAAAGTAAAACAATATGATTTGTAAAATTAATTATCATGTCAAATGAAATTTTTGTCATGAATAATTGTCACTAATTAAAAGTTACTATAAAAGTTTGGATCAAATAAGATTCAGACATCATGAATAAAATCCTTGAAGTTATATATTTATAAAAAAAATTTCAGTTGAAAACATTGATTTTGATTATTACCAATAAACGCCTTTCCTTTGATATAAAATAAGAAGAATTAATCTTAAATTTTGATGTAATATTAACATTTAATTTATTTTATAAAATAATTCCATATTAATGCATTTATTTAACATAACCAACTATCAATAACAGTAATATTCTATGTATAGAATGAATGTGCTTTTCTTTTTTTATAAAATTTTGCCTATTATATTCACTTTTTTATGGGTATTTTCTTATGCAATTATAAAACTCATCCCAAGAGTATAAATAAACATAGATTCGGGGTGTTCCAAAAGAATATTATACATTTGTCATTCTATGTATTTTTTGTAATTTTTATAATTTGTTATTAATTTGGTACCCACTTTCCTATTATATTGATTTTCACAACGTAACACTAACATTGACTGACATATAATTAAGAACACACAAACTCAACATAACAGAACTAGCCCAACTCTAAGCTAACTAGCTGACGATCGACATAACAGGCCAAGTCGGTGTGGTCCAAGTTTGTTCAAGTAGCCTCAAGGCAGTGTGCGATCACCTGAAGAGTGTTCTTTTAGTCTTCTCCAATTGCCGGACAATGTCACGCAACACAACTGATACTGTTGAAGATCTAGTCAATGACGACAATGGCAATTGCAACCTTTGTGCCAAGATCTTGAAATCCCTCAAGGCAGCGTGCGATCACCAGAAGAGTGGGCAGCTGTTCCACAACGATGCTCAACTTACTGTCCACAAGGAGGGCACACTGCCTTGAGGTCATTGACTAGATCTTCAACAATATCGCTGTGTTGCATGACATTGTCCGGCGATTGGAGAAGATTAAAAGAAATAGAGAGAACGTGGGCATGGCTCAGTATTTGAAGAAAACTCTGTTAGAGTTTATATAAACTCAAGAGAGTTGGTGAATTTCTTAATTATAATAGCGTATTGTGTTGCCAGTGCAATAGCATGCAGTTGCATAAAATTTATAGCTCATAAAGTATTCTGCTAAGGTAATCAATAACCTCTCTGGTTCTGCAAATGGAAAGTGAAGGAGAAAGAAAAGGAAAGGTGGTGGATGCACATCACGAGTTAAACCCACGAAGTTTTCATATAACCAAGAATGTATTCTGGTGTTTGTGCGCAGATATGAGTCCACTCCAGTGTCTGATTTTAGCAATAGATGGAGATGTTACTTATCATCTTACACACCCATCAACCAGAGCCTAAACCACTTCGAACTGCCATCTGGGACGGTGGACGGTGCTCTGCAGCCACTGACGTTCCGGCAGCATGTGACCAGTATGGTTTGGTGTTTGGAGCTTGTTGTTGCCATGGGGAAGGCTAGGATATGTGACTGACTGGTAGAGTTCATACTTGTTTTTTATATTAAAGAAATAGAAGACAAAGGTTTACGTTATATTATATTTTTATCATTCCTTTGTTCCTTCTTTCATTAACAGAGACAGAAAAAAGGCAAGTACCTTGTATTATTATATATATTATTACTATAGATCACTTAGTTGATTTGATTTTGTCAGGAGAAAAATCAAAGTAAATTTGGATTGAGTGTTGAATACTCTTCACCTACTTAGACTTATCATAACCCAATATTTTATTTATTTACAACGTTCATCTGCCACTTATTCAACTTGAGTGCTCTTTTATGTTTCTTTTAAGAGTAAGCTTTTAATTTATTTTTTTAAAGATTTTATTAATATTATTTTAATTTTTTAAAAAAATTAATATTAATTTAATTATTTAATTATTAAAAAATATTATTAATTTAATTTTTTAATTATATAAAATAAATATTAATTTAATCACTCAATCATAAAAATTATAAAATTTAATCTCTATTTATACATAAATAATTTTGATATTATTTTTTATAATTTAAAAATTAAATTAATATAATATTTTTTTAAAAATTAAAATAATACGACATAATCTTTAAAAAATTAAATTAAGAATTTAGTGTTTCTTTTATCTTTTAAGCTTTTTGAGTCTTTTCAACAGGCTACAGGTTTCTTACTTTAACCTTTTGTTGTTTATTATGGCATATGGTAAAAGAAAGATACAAGAACCTTAAAAAAACATGCTATAGTAGCTACTGAGTCTTAATTTGAGAATTACACATCAAGTGCGACTGAGGAATTGAATCAGTCTTCACAAGTGTTACAGCAAGTCCAAAAGATATAATGTTTTTTCAATTGGATCGATTATTGAATTAGTAAAAGGAGATATTTAAAGTTTCGAGGATCAATCAAGGTTGGATCAGTGTTCTATACATATATGTGTATCATCTAATTATATGATAATATATGAAAAAAATATAATATATATATGCTCAATGTAAAAATAAAATCATCAAAGAATATTAACATAATTCTCAATTCTAATCATTAATTATTTCCCTAGGAACAACAAATAATTAACCTCCATTTGGTTATCCAGGTAAGCATCCTTAACCCATTAATCTTAGCTTAATCACTTCATTAATTAGCTCAAATTCAATTGAAATACTGGGGTTTCACGCCATTGTTCATATCCTTCGGGACTGTCCTCAAGATGTTGCCATTTGGAATAAGCCTGTTAATGCTTCTGATAGGATTGTTTTTTATGCTTTTGACCTCCAAGATTTGGTTCTCAGTAATCTGCTGCATTGCTTTGGCACCCAAATGGAAGACTCGCGTCGGGTTGTGTTTGGTCGATTACTGTTTGGTGCTAAAGCTGAGCCAAAGTTATCACAGTGAGTTAGGGCTCATAACTCAACTCATTAAATAGTGAGTTGGGTAGCAAAAATTCAACTTAGATCAAAAGTGAGTCAATTCGGCTTAGTTTACTTTTTCTCCCAATTCATGGTGAGTCAACTCGAGTGAGCTCGATTAATATACTTTAAAAATTAAATTAATTAAAATTTTTAATTTTATAAATTTTTAGTCTAATTTTGATGATGTTTCATGATAACTAAAAATTGATTTAATTAAAATTTTTAATTTTATGAAGTTTCAATCATTTTTAAAAATTTTTATGGTAATTAAGAATTAAATTTGATAATTATTAGTTAAAATTATACGATTTTATATTTATTTTTGTATTTATTTTATTTGTAATTTAAGTTGAATCAACTCGTTTAACCCACTAATCCATCTAAAGTGAGTCGAATTGATATTTTTTTAACTATTGTCAAAAGTGAGACAGTACAACTTGATTCATTTTTTCTTTTACTCGTGGTGGTTAATCAAATTAGCTCACTTTCATTGTATTAACAAGAACTTTAATTTCCAAGAGACCAAATGATCCGAGTAAGATCATTAGTTGGTGGTTCCATTGGAGCTCCAGGCTGTCTAACCTCCTGTGACTCTAACATTAATAATGTTAGCCAACAGACCATTTATAAGGTTCCTTGGAGTCCTCCTCCTGAGGGGTGGGTCAAAATAGTTCTCATAAAAATAGTCTAGAAGAACTGACAGTGAAGGCCTCCTGTGAGATAAATTTGGTTATTTGATGAAAGGATTTTACACAAACCTAGTATGATCTCAATCTTGTTATCCTTTAGTTGGCTATTTGAATAACACTAGCATGCACTGATGTATCAATCTACAACATTGGTTGCTACGGAAACGAGGGTAACAGGGCAGGACCATTAGCATTCAGATTTCGAATAAGGAAAAGAGTTAGTGGTACTCATTGCTCTCATTGCACATTCTATCACTGTAGTAATCAAGTTGTAGTGCCATATTAATGTGCTTATAATCAATTAATATTGCACACATTGTTTTTATGTTTTATTTTTTTTATTTCTTTCATATACTTTTATCTGTCATGTAAACAAAAATTTCGTATCCAAAAATAACTGTCATTTGAGAATATTAAGGAAACATTACTTAATTTTTTCCAACTTCACTCTTACCTTTAAATAGATAGAGAATTAGTGGAGAAAATAAAATTGAAGAAAAGAAAAAATATTAATAAAGTAAGAAAAAGAGTAATTTAGTCAAATTAAACTATATTTCTCTACAATTAAAACTATTTAATAACTTTATTAATCTTTATATAAAAACATTAAATGATAGATAAAAGTTGAATGGAGAGAGTATGTGTTATGCTTAATGAATATTAGAAGTTATATATATAAGGGATCAATTTACACCTGTGTAAAAATTTTATTATTGCTCTAACATTTAATCCTTAATTTTGTTTTAATTTAATGGTTAAAGATTATCTCATTTCATGAAGAAGAACAATAAGAATCTGAGCGAAATGAAAATATATAAAAATGAAGTGTTTATTCAATGAAGACATAAAAATTAATTTTAATGAAGAAAAAATTATTTTTATAAAATGATAAAAATTACATCTCTTTTAATAAAAAATTATTTAATTTTTCATAGAATTAATGATTTACTAATATTTTGTATAATTTCTTATATTTTAAATATTTTATTTTTCAATAATAATAATAATAGAATTAGAAGGGCTTGGTTTGATTTTGTAACAAAAAAACTAAAATTAGAAAATAATACTATACTAACTCTTATACGTAATTTATTAAAATTTGTAACAATGAATAAGCAGAATATACAATAAAGAAGCTTATAATTATTATACGTACATTAAAATTAAATATGTATAATGTATATATTTATATATTATAATTGTTAAAATACTGAATTTTCAAAATAAATTTTATAAATAATTAAAAATTTGATAGCTTCTTTCACAAAAATTTAAAATTCTAATAGAGAGTAAAGACTTTTGATATTCAGTTACTAATTTATATTTATGAGAAAAAGGGTGACAAAATAAATTGTTTATGATTATTTTATGAATATCATTCCACCAAACTTATATTTAGTTTTTTTTTTTAATTTGTACTCTATATAATTATGATATGATAACATATAAAACAAAATCACAATCTAAAAGATTCAATTAAAGACACACAACCATGAAATATATATATGTGTGTGTGTGTGTTGTCAAGAGTTCGATCTTATTGGACGCTGGATATATAAGACTTTGTTAGAGAGTGACGATCTCAATAGTCTCACATCCAAAGGGTACGAGAGTACCTCACAAGAAAAACCAAACAAACTACTATTATTCGTTACTTAAGTAGTATTTGAACTATTTGTAAAAAAGTGTTATATGTTGATTAAAAATAAAAAAAACTAGTATGGGAAGATTACTTTATGCCCAAGTATACCCAATGAAACCTATATATAAATTGTTTGATACAAGTATGATACGGACCCACCAAGGTGAGATGGCAATATAATCAGATAATCCCTAACATCTTTGAATTTAAGGAATCAAATCTTAATAAGGGAAAATCACACTCAATAAGGATCAATCCCCATAAATGCAAATCCACAATTGATTACCTAAGGGATTATCCCAATTGACTACAGATGATGTCCCAAAATAGACTCCGTAGTTAGCTTATATAAGGGGTCTCCCTAATATAATTAAGGATAAAGTATAATTTACACTCTTAAAGTTTATCCCGATATCAAATTACTTCTTAAAATTTTTTTTGTTTCACTAAACTCCTTGAACTTTGATCTGACTTGAAAACATTAATGTTTCTATTAAATGAAATGGAAATTAATATCTAATTTCAAATTATACCAAATTTCATTAGAGTTTAGTGAAACAAAAAATAATTTCAAGAGAATAATTTGATACAGGGATAAACTTTAGGGTATAAATTATATTTTATCTCATAAGATTTTTTAATTAAATAGTTACGTGATGTGCATGTAGATCACATGTTATGTACGTGACAGTAACCTCTGTTTCATTTATAAATTGTATTTTATCCTATAATTAATTCTATAATTAATTTATCCTTCACAACTGCTTGTGTTCTCCTTAACTTGAGAGTTGGAGTGCTAGATTTTAGCTATGCCCAAGGAAACCTATGTATAACTTGTTTGATACAACTATGATACCGACCCACCAAGGTAATATGGCAATATAACCAAATAATCCCAAAAATCTCTCAATTTAAGGAATCAAATCCCAATCAAGAAAAATCACACTCAATAAGAATCAATCCCTATAAATGCAAATTCATAATTGATTACTTAAGGGATTATCCTAATTGAATACAGATTATGTCTAAAAATAGATTCCGTAGTTAACTATTATAAGGGGCCTCCCCAATATAATTAATTCATCCTTCACTTAATAGTGCTGGTGTTCTTCCTAACTTGTGGGAGTGCTTGATTTCAGGTAACATTCCAACCTTGAGGGACATGGAGTTGTCAGAGGATGCTGATAGGGACTGGGAATGGCTTCCAGAGTTAGCTTTAGATTTGATTGTGAACAAACTGGTTTCCTTGCGTGATTTTCTTCAATTTGGTGCTGTGTGCAAGCGTTGGTGTAGTTTTGCACGTTCATCCACCAATTAAGCAACGGTTGCCTCATGAACTCCTCCACACCCCAAACTCCCTCTGCTCTTGCTCTCTGCTGAAGACAACAATGAAGGAATGCGTGGCCCTCTACGATGTTGTCATGGATAAAACTTACAATTTCCAACTGCACATACCCTTCAACAGGAGAATCTCTGGTTCCTCCCATGGTTGGTTGCTCATAGTTGAAGAGGGTCTCACCCTCACCCTCTTGAACCCATTCTCTGGCAAGACCATCACCCTTCCAAGATTTGATGCTAGTCTGAAGGTGGAGACAAATGATGATAATCATGGTCAAAATCAGGTAGAGGAGGAGAAGGACACAGCATATGAGTATCACATCACAAAGATGGCATTGTCAAGGGATCCTTACTTGTATCCACATGATTTTGAGCTGATGGTTCTTTATGATGGAATGGGGAAGTTGGGGCTATATAGAGCATGTGACAACTCTTGGACTCACCTGATAGATCATCCTGAGATTGGTGTGTTTGAAGATGTCATATTTTACAACAACACATTTTACATGGCAGATCATTGGAGGGGTCTGGGAAGAGTTGAGTGGACAACAAGTGAACATGGCTTGCACCAGCCACATATCACTAAGCTCGTAGGACATCCAGCATCAAAGCATCACCAAATGTTTAATATGGTCTTTACTACATACATTGTGGAAACATCTTGTGGAGATGTACTATATATTGTCAGATTTATTGGAGGTGACGATGAAACGAATGTTACTTCACATTTCAAGCTTTACAAGCTCAAGCTGTAGATCCACCAGAGTGGGAAGAGATCAATAGTTGGGGTAGTGAGCCTTGTTCTTGGGTGATAACCACTCCACCTCTGTTTCAGCACTTGATTATGGGTGCCACCTTAATTGCATCTATTACACTGATGACCTATTTGATCCTTGGAGGTATGAACCAAATGGGCCTCAGACATTGGCATCTATGACCTCACGACACAATTTTAGGCAACATTATAAACTAATCCCAGAAAGAAATGATGACACCCCCCTTTGATTCTACCAACTTTGAGAGTAGATTAAAGAGAGCTAGTTTCCAATTTTGGTCATGCTTTAATTTGGCAGGTCATCTACTGCAGTTACATACATTAAAAGTTTTTCTCCTTTTTTTCCCCTATGATCCTTTTATGAAAGAATGTTTAGTGTTTGCTTGAACTTCACTCGTTTACTCTTTTTGCTTGTTCTTTTGTTACTGATTTTCCAATTTCCAGAGATAGAAGTTTACAACCTCAAAGGTAGATGGCAAAGCTGCCTTATGCTATGTTTTGTTAGCAGCTTTAGTGTATTCTTGAATTCTAAGTCAACTAATTTTTTGGCTTCCAAATTTGCTCATGTAGCCTCCTTAGTTCATGAATACTTTTCATTTTTATGCATCAATCGTCTAACATGCTATTTTTTGGGACATAACATTGAAATAGTGAACTAGTTTCCTCAGTATAATAAACTGAAAGTATTAGTCATTTGTTATCAGCTTTAGCATGTTCAGAAAACAGCATCATTAGAAACCTTTCCTCCTTTACAAGCACAAAATTGCCATCAAGAGATAAAATCAATGTGAAATTAAAAGTGAACTAGAATTGATTAGGTAACCCTCGTTGAGGCATTCAAGATTGATATTTATACAGTGAAGATAAGATTAGATCTGAACAACTCATAGGATAACAAGCTAAGCTTTCATGTGCTACTGCCATGTCTCCTGATTTTCTTTCTTTGTCTTTCCGTAAATGTTCCTGAAGATCCAATATCTGTGAATGTTTCCAATAAATCTACTTACCCCCTTCAGTTATATGATTCAAACATTCATGAAATTAACAGTTTACTTGCAAATTTTGCTCAAAATATCATTCATTCTCATCAGCAATCTTATGTAAAAGTGGTCCTTGTTACAAGCTTACAAGACAATTTTGGGGGGGAGAAACGACCAATCAGAGACTATTTACAAGGCATCCAATTTTCAGACACCTAAATTGATTGACAACAATCTACCAATGCACCTTTTCTTGTTCAATTTTCTGACTTCTTTTCTTTTTAAAATTTTGGAGCATGTTAAACTTGAGCCACTGAGGAAAGGTAATCCCAATAAAGTGCAAATGCAATAGCCCTGTTCACCTATGGTTTTTAAAGCAGTATATAGGAAGCAAAAGGGAAACACCAGAACAGTTTATATAGGACTGAGTGAGTTGGCGATAATTGTGTTTTTTATTTTCCAGTTTGCTCAGCAGATTAGCTTACGCTGGCTGCACTTTTTGTTCTAATAGATTTGCTTTCTTTTGCTATACTTTTGTTTTTTAACCCTCATAATGGAAACAAATTTAATCATTAACTCAACCATGGAAAGGAAGCCCATCTGCCTCTTCATCTGCCTTAAATACCTATCTGAACAAATATTTCCAACTTTTTACCTTCAAACTAAATTCTTCTCATGCTAGTGTGCTCCACAGCCCCCAGTTCAGCCATAGTAAATCAAGAAAGAACTTTGAGCTTACTCCAAAGCCACAAAACCAGTGGGCATACAGCTGCTATGCTGTTTTCACCTGATATGTCACTAGATTGTACCAAATAATCATATTCCAATCACAAACAGTCACCATCTTTTATCCTAATACTACAACCAAATTAAACAAGTTAATCCATGCAGTCCCTCCTAAAGATTATAGAAACTGTCCAAAGTGCTACTTAAAGAAATCAGAGAGTAGCTTTGATCTATTCACTCAAATCTTGAATTCTAATTTCAGAGTAAGCCTTGATTTCATTACTTAACTCCAAACTTGAACATAGAGTAGTTATTTGCAACTTAATAAGTCATCAATATTTAATCCACTACTTAGCACACTTACAAACCTCTAACAGAACCATATCAAAGAATAAATTCCTCATACATTAACTATTAAAATCAACTAAAACCCATAGGAACATTGTAATTATTGCTCACCTATGAAAGCCAATCCAGAAATTTAGTTCTGCAGAATACTCTTCAACATCCTTCCCCCACAAAACAGAACCTAATCTGTCCTAGCCCAACTTGACATGTTCTTTTAACATCTAAAGCCACAAATTTTTAAGCCAACCATAGTTCAATATAATGTAATCTTAGAGTGGATGTGCCTGTGTCCCGGTGACTTGTTGATTAGAGAGACAGTTTTTCAATGAAACATGCATACTGTGACTAGTGGAATAGGAAAATTGGTTCCAATTCCAATATTTGCGGAAGTGCAGCTCCACTGTTATTTTAAAGTTGCTTGAAAAGTTGATTTTATCTTTAAAAAAGTATTTTTTTGAGTAAACTGACATATTTGCTCCTCATTACTCGTTTTGCTATCACTTTGAAGAAGTAACATAAAACCACTTTCAACAATTTATGGACTAAAATCGTACAATTAATTTAAATTCGGAACTAAATTGTGCATGAGTTACATTTTTAGAGGCCAATATGCTATTTCACTTATATTTCAATTGTCAATTTTCATTTAGTATTTTGATGGTTTTAATTTATTTATTGCATTATAGATTTATATTTTCTTTTTTTTTATAAATTAAGAATGTGAGGATGAAAATATTACCATCAGTTTCAACGTAAATTTTGTAAAATATGGCTATATCGATTTATAAATTTTTTTTTAAAAAAAAATCCTCTATATAGAGTGAGGAGTGTTTGTAGATAATAATATAATTATAGATTGTAAGTGAAAAAAGAAAGTTAACTTCTAATGTAGGAAATTTAATTTCAAATCATCTGCATTTTATATTCATTTTCAAGGTAGGAAATTTTATTGTTTATGCAAAAGAAATCACTCAAGATCACACGCACACTTGGGCTAGAAGAAAAGCCACCACAGTTGCCTGTCAATGCTGAAATTTCAGTGCTTTTAAATTAAATCTTTTTTTTTAAGGTTAATTAGGAATTAACTTTCTTACGTCAAAGAAACAAAAGGAACAACTTGTCCAAATACAAATAACTTGTCCAAATGGTTGGGAGAGTTATTCATTTCATTAAACATGGAGTAATTAACTCAAACAACGCACAACATAACACTGAAACTGACTGACTCACAACCTGACACTAACATAACACTAACTGACATATAAGAACACACAAACTCAACATAACAGTACAGAACTAGCCCAACTCTAAACTTACTGACGATCCCTCTCACAGTTGTCCTCTTTGTGGACAGTGAGTTGAGCATCATTGTGGAACCGCCGCCCACACTTGGAGCAAACCGACTTGGCGTCCCGGTGGGCACTGTTCTGGTGATTGCAGAGTGCCTTGAGGGATTTCAAGACCTTCGTACAAAGGTTGCATTTGCCATTATTGTCATTGACTAGATCATCAACAATATCGGTTGTGTTGCGTGACATTGTCCGGCGACTGGAGAAGACAGAAAGAACTAGAGAGAACGTGAGTATGGCTCAGTATTCGAAGAAAACTCTGTTAGAGTTTATATAAACTGAAGAGAGTTGGTGAATTTCTTAATTATAATAGAGTATTGTGTTGCCAGTGCAATAGCATGCAGTTGCATAAAATTTATAGCTCAAAAAGTTTGCTGTTAAGGTAATCAATAACCTCGCTGGTTCTGCAAACGGAAAGTGAAGGAGAAAGAAATGGAAAGGTGGTGGATGCACATCACGAGTTAAAGCCATGAAGTTTCATATAACTAAGAACGTATTCTGGTGTACGTGCGCAGATATGAGTTCAGTATCTGATTTTAGCAATTGACGGAGATGTTACTTATCATCTTACGCACCCATCAACCAAAGCCAAAACCACTTCGAACTGCCATCTGGGACGGTGCTCTGCAACCAGTATGCTTTGGTGCTTGGAGGTTCTTGTTGCCATGGTGGAGCCTAAAATACGTGACTACTCACTAGCAGAGTTCTTACCTTTTTTTTTTATTAAAGAGATTAAAAGAGATAAGAAAAAGAATAAAAAGTTGTGTCATTATAAAACAAGAAAAGAGAAAAAAAAATAAAAAGAAAGTTCATAGGAAAGGAAAAAGAACTAACAATACATTACTAGAGAACCCATGATAGAGACAAAAGTTTAGAGGTTACTTAATGTAAAACTTAAAAACATACTCAACACTTACAATTTTAAAAATTAAAAGATAAGAATATATAATTTCAACATTTTTTTCATCTTTTAACTTTAAACTAAATTCACAATTACATATATCCAAACAAATTATAAATACATAATTTAAATATTGTTTAAATTAAATTTATAAATGCATAATTTAAATATTATCTCATTATTTAAAGTAATTAAAAAATATTACAAAAATAAACATGTGAATTGGCCAATTAATCCACGAGTGATTTGAAAATGCTTTTGTGATTAAACAAGTCAGTCGTACAAATTCAGCTCATTTTATTGGTCCTAATTGCAGTAAACAAGAAAAAATTTAAAAGAAAAAAAGGTTTCATAGACTTCAGCAGACAGAGAAAAAAAAAAGAACAAGACATTAATTGAGACTAGATAGAGAAAGGAAAATGACAAATTTATTTAAGTTTACAATTTTTTGTACCACCTAGTCATAATTATTAACACCTATAAATGTATTATTGCTTTAAAATTTGAAAATAGAAAGAAAATATATATTCATGAAAAAAATTAGAAATTATTGCACTATTGTATTTAAAAAGTAAAATGTAAGAGATAAATATTAAAAATTGGAATATCATATATAATGACTAGTGTCATAAGATACACTATCATGTTTCTCAATATATATTTATTTTTAATATATATATATATATATATTATGAATTCATTAATAATAATTTTATTATAATTATAAATTAATTAATTAAATAAAAATAATTTTGTTAAAAGGTAGAATTTGCTTATAATAGTGTGATTAATGTAAAAAGAAGATAATATATGTTTGTGTTTATAATTCGTTTAACCTACTAGCTCACCTAAAGGGAGGTGCTCAAAAGACTAACTCTTTTTGTATTATAGTCTCTGAATAAAAATACTAATTATTATGACTCAAGTCCATAAGGATAATACATTTTTAAAGACTAGCCTATTAGGTATAAGTGACTCATGACTTAAATATTATGTTGAGCCTCCTATCCTACTCAACACGAGACATAACATCATTTATGAGATTTCTTCGAGGGTCAAAATCAAGAGGGATGGTACTCATAAAGAAATCTAAAAGAACATACACCGGAGTCCTCCTTTAGGATAAATTTGTTTATTTGATTAAAGGATTTTAAAGAAATCGAGGGAGCTCTAATGCTGTCCTTGCTGGAGTTTGGAGTGCCTAGGACGGTCACAATCTTGCTATCCTTTAGTTCGCTATCTGAATAACACAAGCTGTATCAATCTACAACATTGGTTGTTAATGAAAAGTGAAAAGGAGAAAAGAAAAGGATAGGTGGTGGATGCACATCAAGAGAGTTAAACTCACGAAGTTTTCATATAATTAAGAATGTGTTCTGCTCTGTGTGCTCAGATATGAGTCCACTACAGTATATGATTTTAGCAATTGATGGAGATGTTACTTATCATCTTACACACCCATATATCAACCAGAGGCATGGTTTGGTGTTTGGAGGTTCTTGTTGCCATGATGGAGGCTAAAATACCTGACTACTCACTAGCAGAGTTCTTACTTTTTTTTTATATATTAAAGAGATTAAAAGAGATAAGAAAACGAATAAAAAGTTGTGTCTTTATAAAACAAGAAAAGAGGAAAAAAAGAAAAAGAAAAAGAAAGTTCATTGTTAGTTTCTACCAAAGAACTGATAATACACTAATAGAGAGCCTATGATTGAGACAAAAGTTCAGAGGTTACGTAATGTAAAACTTGAAAACATTTTCAAAACTTACAGATTTAAAAATAAGAATTATCTCATTTTTTAAAGTCTTTTAAAAAAATAAACACGTGCCTGTTAACCCGCGAGCGATTTGAAAATGTTTGTGATTATATATATTATAAATATAAAAAAAAATTCGCATTTTTTATGTGACTAAACAATTAGTCGTACAAGTTCAGCTCATTTTATTGGTCCCAGTTGCTGTAAACAAGAAAAGATTTAAAAAAAAAAAAAGTTTCATGGACCTTTGAAGTCCACCAGCAGACAGAAGGAAAAAAACAGACAAATTAATTGAGAGTAGATAGAGAAAGGAAAAGTGACATTTATTCAAAGTTTAAATTTTACGGTACCTAAAAGATAGAATTATTAACACCTATAAATGTATTATTGCTTTGAATTTTGAAATTAGAAACAAATTATATATTCATAAAAAAAATTAGAAATACAAATATTGCACTATTGTATTTAAAAAGTAACATGTAAGAGATAAATATTAAAAATTGCAATATCATATGTAATGACTAGTGTCATGAGATGCATGATGAGATGCATTCTCGTGCATCTTAATCTATATTTATTTTTAATTTTTGTGTGTGTGTGTGTGTGTGTGTATATATATATATATTATAATTATAAATCAATTGATTAAATAAAAATAATTTTGTTAAAAGGTAGAATTTGCTTATAATAGTATGGTTAATGTAAAAAGAAAATAATTCACTCTATATTTAAAAGAAGTTATACTTGTAGAATGTAATCAAAATATATATATGTTTGTATTTACGATCGTTTAATTTATTAACTCACTTATAATGAGATGGGTTGACATTTTTTCAATTTGTGTCAAAAGTGAACTAATTCAACTTAACTTACTTTTTATTTAACCTGTGATACTCACTCAGGTTGATTCACTTTGACAATTCTGACAATAGCTTGAATATTTTCATAGACTAAATGATCCAATTAAGGTCATTACTTAGTGGATCTATTAGAGCTCCAGACAATCTACTTGTGACTCTAACCTTAGTAATGTTAGCCAACAAGCCATTTATGAGGTTTCTTAGAGGGTTAAAATCAACAAGGATGGTACTCATAAAAGGAAACTCGAAGTATTGACAGTGGAGGCCTCGTGTGGGATAAATTTGGTTATTTGATGAAAGGATTTTACACAAATCTAGTATGGTCTCAGTCTTGCTATCTTTTAGTTGGCTATCTGAATACCACCAGCATGCATAGGTGTATCAATCTACAACATTGGTTGCTACGGAAAAGAGGGTAACTAACAGTGCAAGACCATCTGCATTCAGATTTCAAATAAGGAAGAGAGTTGGTGGTATTCATTGCTCTGATCATTGCACATTCTATCACTGTAGTAATCAAGTTGTAGTGATATATTAATGTGCTTATAATCAATTAATATTGCATACATTGTTTTTATGTTTGGATTTTTTTTGTGTGGTATGCTTAATGAATATTAGAAGTGTGTGTATGTATGTATGTATGTATATATATATATATATATATATATATATATATATATATATATGAGTAATTTAGTGTTGTATTTTTATTGTGTTACTTTAAAAATGATTGTGTTAAAATAAAATTCTTGTAATAAAATGAAAAATTGTTTGAGAAATAGAATAAAAAATCAAATATTATATAAGTTTAAACTATATTATTAGAAATGTACATGAACAACAAAAAATACAATTAAAAATATATGCAAAATTTACAGTGAAATAAACTAGTAATGGACTATTGCAATAAAAAACAACCTAATATTTTTCTTTTAAATCTGATTAAAAAGAATCAAATTTCAAATATGAAAAAAATATTGCTTCACATAAGATTGAAGAGAAGAAAATAATTCTTACATATTAAATTTTGCTTGCCCTTATGGCAGGCGATTACACTACACTTAAATTCTTTTTTTTTTTTGGTATAAAAGTTAAATTCTTTTTTCTATTAAAAGGAAAGTTTGCACTATTAATTTATTATCCTTCTCGATAGAGATCAATTTAAATATCTTAAAATTGAGTAAAAACCTTTTTTTCTTTTTGGTTCACGCATAAAACCTCTATTTTAGTGTTTTTAATATGTGTATACGAAAGTTAATATATTTGCAGGGAATGCTCATTTCTATATCTATATACAATACATTAAAAATATGCTTTTACAAGTTAACAATCTAGCGTCAGATAATAAGTGCTAACATTTCTTTGAAAAAAAATTTAACATTTTATTAGAAAATGAAAACCTTTGATACTCAATTAAAGATATGGTATGGTGTTTGGAGCTTGCTGTTGCCATGGTGGAGGCTAAAATATGTGACTGACTAGCAGAGCTCATACTTTTGTTTTTATATATATTAAAGAGATTAAAGATATAGTTGAATGGAAGAGTTTAAAAGGAAAGAAAATTGAGGATAAAATTTTTTTATTTTGATTAAAAAAATTTATATTTTAGAATTTTTTTTAAAATAAAAGTATGAAATGAAAAATTATATAGTAATCTTCCTATCCTCCATTTTTTTATTTTTTTTAAACATTTTCTCATTTAAAATTAAAAAAATAAACTCTTTTAAATTTTTCAATTCATACATAAATCAGAAAAAAAAAAAAATTGTGTCATTATAAAACAAGTAAAGAGAAAACAAAAAAAAAAAAGAAAAAAGAAAAAGATAGTTCGCTATTGGTTTCTACTAGCATATAGGAAAGGAAAATGAACTGACAAGACATTAATAGATAAAGACAAAAGTTCAGAGGTTACGTAACGTAAAACTTAAAATCATACTCAACACTAACAAATTTAAAAATTAAAAGATAAGAATATATAATTTGAACATTTTTTCATCCTTTAACTTTAAACTAAAATCACAATTACATAATTAAAGTATTCAATTTTATATTTAATAAGGTCATATTAAATTTTAAATTTTATATTTAATTTTATATTCAATAACTCTATAAATAGCCTGATTTTAGAATAGAATTAGAGATTTTTTTTAGTTTTTTTTTATGATTTTTTTACTCAAATTAGGTATTTTTTAAAAATTTACATAGCTTCATTTTCTTAACTAAGTATATTAGCAAAATTATTCAAATCTAAAATTTATTAAAACAAGAAATATAAGATACATGTGAATTTCGAAGTCAAATTTTAATTATATCTATTATAATATGTTAAAGTAATAATCTTTCCAAAGGTTTTTTACCCACTTATGGCAACTGATTTTCTCGCTCAAAAACTTTTTATGCATTCTTATTTTTTCTCAAATATTTTCTAAACTTATTTATTAAATTTTTATTAATTATAAATTTAATTTTATATTAATTTAATAATTACATTTAATCATTAATTACCATATTTTCGCAATGGTCTTTTATATATTTTTTAATTTTAAAATTACATATTTAAATATATATTCAATAACTCCATATTAACTTTTAAATTTTATATTTAATTCTATATTTAAAATACTTAAAAAATTTGTCTATGAATTTAAAATACTTACAAAATTAAAATAATATATTACAAATAACATATTAGGTTGAATTATAATTTGTAATAATTAATTCATATAAATACTTACTATTTGAATTATATAAATTATTTAGAGAAAAATTATTGTAAAATAATAAGAAAATACAAATTTTCATATCATCTCAAAAAAAGGGACTAAATAATAATATGTATAAAATGTTAGAACAAAACAAAATTGTGGGTACCTACAACACAGATAGTATGATCCCCTCTCTGTCTTTATTTATCAAACATGTACCCATTCCTCACATCATCTTGACTAATCCCCACATATTCCAGTCGATGGGAGGATTTTTACCATTCCTAATTCAAATTTATATATTCTTGTAGATGTTATTGGAAGGCTTGATTATTATCATGAAATTAAAGATTTTAATAAGAATGAAAAGTCGATATCATTTATCTTCAAGATATGCATTATGATTATTCTATTTAGCTTTGTTCTTATATTTATTTTTAATTTAAATTTAAATATGTTCATACATATTTCAAGAATAAAAAGTTAAATTGCACATTATGAGGTAAGTATAGTGAAAAGGTTGCTTCTTATTTATCGAGAAAAATTAAAGAATGTATTATTGTATTGATAATTGTATTGATAATTTAATGGTACAAACTTAAGAATTATTAAGGTAGTAATTTAACAATAAGAATGATTCTAAGTATTCATTTTTCTTTTTTATTTGTTTCATTATTTTTCTTACAATAATTTTTGCAGGAAATATTAGTTCCAAAAGTTAACTAATTCTTTTTATGGAAGCAAATATTCATCCCAATGACTCTGACTTTTTTAAATGAATTTAATTAATCTATAATTATGTGGTCATTAATTGTAATGACAGAGAATTTTTTTTGCAAGTTCTTTAATAAAAAATATTAGTGTAGAGAGAGATGTTGTAGATATTGGTCCTTATTATTTTAAGTTCCAACAACTATTACTTTTGGTTAGACCTCTTGCTAAAACAAAATCATTTACTGTCTCATCTTTTATGTCATGATCGGCATATAACTATAAATATAATCACATATTTATGTTTAATCATTTAATTAGTTTGGTGAATAAGTTTAAATTTAATTCATTGTCAATGTAAAAAGTTTTACACTATTATCAAATTATTAAAAAAAATGGACTATAATAGGAACTACTTAAAAGGTTAAACACTTTTAACGATATTGACAAATCGGATGAAATTGTAAATAAATTTTATACTGACAGTATATCAAATTTAAATCCTTGATAAATTATGTATTTTGTAATCTTTTAATAATAATTAAAATACTAATTTTACTAATAAATAATAATAATTATACAAAAAAATGATAATTATCTTTGATGAAAAATTACTAATTAATAATAATTTTATTTATTTTTAACATAAATTCACCATGCATCGCACGATTAGAAATCTAGTTATTTATTACTTAAATAGTATTTGAACAATTTTTTAAAAAAATACTATATGTTGATTTAAAAAAAAAAAACTAGTATAGAAAGATTACTTTCTGTCCGAGTATGCCCAAGGAAACCTATATATAGCTATTGGCGAATTTTAGTTGAAAGGGTATTGACGAAGTATGTGAGGGGCATTGAGTTGTCAAAGGATGCTGATAGGGATTTGGAATGGCTTTCAGTGTTAGTTTTGGATTTAATCGTGAACAAACCGGTTTCATTTTATTTGTTGTGAGATTTACGGTGGAATAAACTAGTAATGAACTATTTCAATAAAAACAACTTAATTTTTTGCTTTTAAATATGGTTAAAAAGAATCAAATTTCAAATTTGAAAAAATATTGCCCAACATAAGATTGAAGAGAAGAAAAGAATCATCAATATATCATATATAAAAATGAAGTCTTGGCTTATGTTTTTTTGACAAGTGATGACCTCATTGTGAAACATATATGTTCATTCTTTTCTTGATAAGTGGTACTTTGTAAAAGGAACCTATGCTTCAATAAAACTAGTTTTTTATCTGTGAGATATACGATATAAAAATATTATCATATAGTTACTAAATATATATAAATAATAAATTAAAAATAATAAGTTTATTATGATTAATTTATGCATAATGTGCAAAAAAAATATTTACAGGGATAAAAATAACTTATATATGAATATATATAAATTCGTTATATGCATATTTAAAATAGGGTAAACTACCAAATTAGTTTCTGAAAGTTAGTGGCAGGTGCATATTAGTTATTGAAAAAAAATTAATAAGTTCCGTAGTTCTCCAAAGATTTTAAAATTATTTTAAATTAGTCCTTATGACAATGAGAATCAGTCCTCCAGAGAAGTTCTAGTTATTGAAAAAAAGTTTAGGGACCACAAGATAGTTTAATTTTTTTTAAAGACTAATTTGCACCCACCGCCATATTTCAGGGACTAAATTAGTCTATGAAAGTTGGTGGTGGGTTTATATTAGTTCTTGAAAAAAATTAATAAGTTCCGTGGTTCTCCAAAGCTTTTAAAATCACTTCAAATTGATCCTTATGACAATGTAAATCAATCCTTCAGGAAAGTTTTAGTTATTGAAAAAAAGTTTAGGGACCATAAGATAGGTTAATTTTTTTCAAGGACTTATTTGCACCCGCAACGATATTTTGGGGACCAAATTTAGTATTTTTCTTGTAAAATATCATTAAGAAGGACAATATGTATGGAGCCAGATATAATATCTGTAGAAAAAATATTTTACATAGATTTTGATAAATTTGCTAACCAAACTGTTAATTTATTAATGGTTTTGTGATGAAATATTATTTATATTTTTATTTATTTTTATATATAAAAATAAAAGAATATATTCATTTAGTATAAGTTGAATTAAATGTTCAGAATTTTGAGTATTGAAATAAACTTCTAATTTTGCTATATTAAATGAATGTTTTTTCTTGTTTTTATCCATATATAAGTTTGAGTAAGGATATAAATAATTTTTCATCATAAAATATACATGAACTGACTATTCAATTAATGAATTAATTAAGTATTACAAAAATTAATTTATATTTTTTAAATAAATAAAATATATCTTTATTTTTAAAATTTATTATAAAAATAATAAAAATTTAAATCCTATATAGAAAACACACAAGAAAGTAAATAAATAAACAATATAAATTCTTTTTGCATAATAATTGAATTTTACATAAATATAGATATACATCAAATAAAATAAATTATAAATTTTATCTATTTTAATTTAACATAACTCATTAAACATACATGTATTATTAATAAACAAACTATACCAATTAAGACATAATCACATACAATATAACTGGTATAATATTGATTACTAAATTATAAGATTTAGTTCAATTTTAAACATAGATCATAACAAATTATAAAAATAAATTATTAGTTGAATTATTGCATTTTTTTTACCTACATGTGCTGTGATAATGTGAATTACCAAAGCTCTTGCAGTTATAAATGAAATCAAAATTTTTCCATAACATTTTTGGTGCTTTACACGTTATAAATTTCTATTAAAAATGAAAAAGATATAAAAATAACATATTATAGATAAATTATTAATAAACTAATCATTCAATAAAATATCTTAATAATTCCTTTTTAATCATTTTAAAATAATTAGGCTTTATTTTATAAAAAAATACAATAATAATGCATTATGTATTATGATTATGAGTTATTAAATCTATAACTTTGAAGAATAAAAAATATGTTAAATAGTATATACGTTCCAGCAAAAAAATGAAAGTTCTTGAATTTTAAAAAAATACTGATACTCTAACACACATAAACATGAAACAATGTGCAGTAAAATTGCTTTTAAAAATATAAAGTGAAAAAATTGATTTGATTCTATAAATTATTTCTTTAAAAATTATACAATGATTAGATAAATATTTGTAAAAAATTCAAATGACAACAACATCTGTGATTGCTGTTGATCATAGCTTATATTGTTTTTAACAATAATTTTTATCATCTATAAAAGATATTTTTGAAAGAGAAACTTATAAAAATAATAATCCTTATTGATAATAAACTTTAAATTTTGAAAATTTTGGTTCTATTATATTGACATAAATTTTCAAAATTTATTGACATAAATTGGTACAAATTAATCATTAACACACCAAAATTGGTACAAATTAATCATTAAGACATGTTAAATTATTTTTAAGGCTTATGACTTATTACATTTGACTTTTAGTTTATTTGAAACTTGTTTGAAACTTTGTATGATATCTTTTGTTCAAATTTATTAAGTTATTTATAATAATATGTTATGAATTTTTAATATTATATTAATTTCTATATTTATTTTAATAGCTGATTTTTTTAATGTACGTAGATCCATGGGTTTAATCCAACACAACCAACTCATGTGCGGGTTGTGTTGGGTTTCAAAACAAAAATCTCCCAACCTAACCCAGCCTATCTAACTCACTGTTTTGATAAAGAGATTAAGTGTAAAAATATCTCAAATCTAACCTAATCCAATTCACAGGCACCCGCAAATTTAATAACACCACGTAAGCATGGTGATAGGAATTAAATTGGTGACACAGTAATTTATGAAAACTAGCCCATGAATGGTCAAAGTTTCAGCAACTTAGGCAAAGTTACAGGGCTTCCTACTCTTATCTGCAGAATAAACAACGGGGTTTAGAAAGACGTATGTACCTTATCATCTCAATGTTAATATTACTTGTTCCTTAGAACGTGGTCTCTTCTTCTATCAAAATTGTACTGTATAAGGGACGAAGCAAGATAAAACTTGAAAACATATAGTGGATATTGCGTTCATAATTTCAGTGTAAACCTCCATAATTAGAAGTGGTTTCATCCATTTCTAAAATTTTCAAAAAAAAAACAAGTGAGAGAAAGTATAAAAAAGAACACGAGTGAATTCCAAGAGAGTGTAGGGTATAAGAAAAAAGTTGTATAGCTATATTAATGTCCTTATAATCAATTAATATTGAGATTTGACTCTTCTAAAGTAACAAGTTCACGTTAGATAGTAAAGTGAAAAATATTAACTATTAATAAAAAAATTAAAGAAGTGATTTTTTTATGTGTTATGCTTCTCACACACACACACACTAACTAGATTTGTATCGTGCAATGTATGGTAAATTTATTTTAAAAGATAAGTAAAATTATTATTAATTATAATAATTCACTAAGGATAATTACTATTTTTTAGTATAATTATTATTATTGATTAGTAAAATTATTATTTTAATTATTATTAAAAAGAATACAAAATATATAATTCACCAATGATTTAATTTTGATACATTATCAGTATAAGTTTTTTTTATACTATCATCCAATCACATTTGCCCATATCACTAAAAGTGTTTGACTTTTTAAATAGTTACTATTATAGTCAAATTTTTTAAGAGTAAACTCTTAATTTGGTCATTCAAAGATTCAATTGACATCATTTTGATTTTTTAAAGATTGTGAACATCAATTTAATTATTGAATTATGAAATGTAACATTATTTTGGTCTTTTAAAAAAATTGACATCAATTTAGTCCCTTAATTATTAAAAAATATTATCAAATTAGCCTCTCAATTATATAAAATTGATATAAATTTAGTCCATTAATTATTGAAATTATATCAATTTAGTCCTTATCCATATACAGAAAGAAGATTTTGATGTTATCTTCTATGATTCAAGAACTAAATTGAAGTCAATATTTTTTGGATGACTAAAATGATGTCGATCCAATCTTTGGAGGATCAAATTTAAGGTTTACTCAATTAGAGAGATGAATAAATATCCTAAAATTGAGAAAACTTTTGTTTATGTTTTTCTTCACGCATAATAACTCCATTTTAGTGTTTTTAATATGTGTAACATGTAAGAAAGTTAAATTTGTTTGCAGGGAATACTCGTATTTATATCTATATACAATATGTTAAAATAAACTTTTGTGAGTTTTATATCTAATATTACATAATGTTAAGTGCTAAACTTATATTTGGTTATTTTTATTTTTTTAATTTGTGCTTTGTATATTTATGATATGATAACTTATAAAACAAACTTATAATTTAAAACATTCAATTAAGGGCACACAATTATAAAAAAAATTATGCAAGTAAATTTAGAAAATACATATATACATATATATATATGCAATATCAAGAGTCTGATTCTACTAAATAAGACTTTTTAGAGAGCAATTGCTTCAGTATTCTCACATAGGGTGTGAGAGTACCAATATGAAAAAAAACCAAAAAAACTATTATTTGTTTGGTACTAATATCATTGGGTCTCGAATATGGTTAGCCTATTAATAAATATGAGATAAAACCTTCAAGAGATAAGGTTAATATTTAAATTAGACTTAATGATAAAGTTTATCTATATCATTAAGAAGTCCTAATCTTATTTAAATAGGGTTATCGTCTCAAACCCTTTACCTATATAAAACACCTTCTATATGTATAATCAATCTATGTTAATGCTAAAAGCTTGCTAAGCTTTCTCATAACTTGAGCGTCGTTCAAGCATCTCAAATTCAGATCTTCAAGTATCATGGCTCAATCCCAGGTATGCGATTATCCCTTAGATTTAGTCCAGAGCACTATTATTTACTACTTAAGTAATATTTGAACTATTTGTAAAAATGTACTTATTAAAAAACAAAACTAGCGTAGGAAGATTACTTCATGTACAAGTATGCCCAAGAAACCTATCTATAACTTGTTTGATACAATTATGGTATTGACCCATCAAGGTGACATGGCAATATAACCAAATAATTCCTAACATCTCTGAATTTAAGGAATCAAATCCCAATCAATGAAAAATCACACTCAATAAGGATCAATCCCTATTCATGCAAATCCATAATTGATTAGCTAAGAGATTAACCTAATTGAATACAGATTATGTCCAAAAAAATAGACTCCGTAGTTAACTAATATAAACGCCTCCCCAATATAATTAATTCATCCTTCACTTGATAGTGCTGGTGTTCTTCCTGATTTGTTCGTGTGCTAGATTTCAAGTACCATTCCAATGGAGTTGTCAGAGCATGCTGATAGGGATTGGAAATGGCTTCCAGAGTTAGTTTTAGATTTGATTGTGAACAAACTGGTTTCCTTGCGTGATTATCTTCAATTTGGTGCTGTGTGCAAGCGTTGGTGTAGTTTTGCACGTCATCATCACAGTATCAAGCAACGGTGCCTCATGAACACCTCCACACCCCAACTCCCTCTGCTCTTGCTCTCTGCTCAAGGCAACAATGAAGGAATGCGTGGCCTCTACGATGTTGTCATGGACAAAACTTACGATTTCAAACTGCACATACCCTTCAACAGGAGAATCTCTGGTTCCTCCCATGGTTGGTTGCTCATAGTTGAAGAAGGTCTCACCTTCACACTCTTGAACCCATTTTCTGGCAAGACCATCACTCTTCCAACATTTGATTGTTGTCTGAAGGTGGAGACAAATCAGGATAATCATGGTCATGATCAGGTAGAGGAGGAGGAGGACACAGCATATGAGTATCACATTAACAGGATGGCATTGTCAAGGGATCCTTACTTGTATCCACATGATTTTGAGCTGATGGTTATTTATGATGGAATGAGGAAGTTGGCTCTATATAGAGCATGTGACAACTCTTGGACTCACCTGAGAGATCATCCTGAGATTGGTGTGTTTGAAGATGTTATATTTTACAACAACACATTCTATATGGCAGATCATTGGAGGGGTCTGGGAAGGGTTGAGTGAACGACAAGTGAGCATGGCCTGCAGCAGCCACATATCACTAAGCTCGTAGGACATCCAGCTTCAAAGCATCACCCAATGTTTAACGCGTTCTTTACTGCATACATTGTGGAAACATCTTGTGGAGATTTACTATATATTGTCAGATTTATCGCAGATACAGGTGACGAAGAAAGGAATGTTACTTCACATTCCAAGCTTTACAAGCTCAAGCTTGTAGATCCACCAGAGTGGGAAGAGATCAATAGTGTGGGTAGTGATGCCTTGTTCTTGGGTGATAACCACTCCACCTCTGTTTCAGCACTTGCTTATGGGTGCAACCCTAATTGCATCTATTACACTGATGACCTACTTGATCCTTGGAGGTATGAACCATATGGGCCTTCAGACATTGGCATCTATGACCTCAACGACACAAGTTTTAGGTTACATTATAAACTAGATCCCCAGAAGAAGATGATGACACCCCCCCTTTGGATTCTACCAACTTTGAGAGTAGATTAAAGAGAGCTAGCGTTCAATTTTGTTCATGCTTTAATTTGGCTAGTCATCTACTGCAATTACGTACATTAAAAGTTTTTCTTTTTTTTTTCCCCTACGATCCTTTTATGAAAGAAGGTGTAGTGTTTGCTTGAACTTGACTTGTTTACTTTTTTGTCTTGTTCTTTTGTTACTGATTTTCCAAAGATAGAACTTGCTGATGGCAAAGCTGCCGTCTCCTATGTTTTGTTAGCAGCTTTAGTGTATTCTTGAATTCTAAGTCAAGTAAAAAATTGGATTCCAAATTTGCTCAAGTAGCCTCCTTAGTTCATGAATACTTTTCATTTTATGCATTAATTGTCTAACATGCTATGTTTTGAGACATAACAATGAAATAGAGAACTAGTTTCCTCAGCACAATTTACTCAAAGTATTAATCATCTGTTATCAACATTAGCAATGTCAACAAACAGTATCATTAGGAACCTTTCCTCCTCCTCCTTTACAAGCACAAAATTGCCATCGAGAGATAAAATCCACCTGAAATTAAAAGTGAACTAGAATTGATCAAGTAACCCTCGCTGAGGCATTCGGGACTGATATTTCTACAGTGAAGAAGATAAGATCAGGCCTGAACAAGTCATAGGATGACAAGCTAAACTTGCATGTACTACTGGCATGTCTCCTGATTTTCTTTTCTTGTCTTTCTCTAAAAGTTCCTGAAGATCCAATATCTGTGAATGTCACCAATAAATCTACTTACCCCCTTCAGTTATATGATTCAAGCATTCAGGAAATTAACAGTTTACTCGCAAAAGCCAAACCAGAAATTTAGTTCTGCAGAATACTCTACAACATCTTTCCCCCACAAAAGAGAACCTAATTTGTCTTAGCCCAACTTGACCTATTTTTTAACATATAAAGCCATGAATTTTTAAGCCAACCATAGTTCAATATAATGTAATCTTACTTATCATTTTTCTCAATGAACACAGTAATAAAGAACCCTTCAATTTGGGTCCAAAAGAATCACATTACCAACATTCAACAAAATTTGAGATCTCTCAACTTTAAAACATCATCACCTAATCTCATATTTGAAACGTCACTCATTTCACTTATCATTAGTTTTTCACCCCCGTGATGCACGGAAATAATATAAGAATATGATATAATAAATAAAGAAATAATAAAAAATTAATAGGTCTAAATCTTTATTCAAAAGAATATATTTAATCAAAATTTAGGATAATAATTAATTTGAGAATATAAGATATATTATTTTGTCAAATATTTCCGTTAAATGTAATTATTCTATAAATATATTTCAAATATAAAATTAATAATATTGTTCAGTATTCAATCAATTTATCAATAATAAGTTATTGCTAGGAGAAGAAAAATGAAATTACAATAATATAAATAACTCCAAAATTTAATTATACCACAATGGAAATAAGTTTAGAAAGATAAAAATCTGAAACAGTCTCATAAAAAAATATGTACAAATTATAAAGACATAAAGTCAAATCAATGGTAAAGTAAGAACACGTGAACCGAAGGGAGGAGGAATGGAGGATAGTGAAATTGAATTCTCAGTTAACAACTTAGATTTTCAATTAGAACAATTAAATTTTACTTTTGATCAATCAATAGGAAATCATGTAAATAAGATAGTTTCCTTGCCAACTAATCCACTTAGTACACATGGAGAATGTTCAGGAGTAAACTGTAAACAAATTAAAGAATTTAACACTTAGAATTTATTGTATTCATTAGGGAGGGAAATTATATGTTGGAGGGAAATTTAAACTTTCAAAATTATAATTGTGTTACATGTTCTATTTGAACTGGGTTAAGAAATTTTTATGTTGTGTTAAGGGATTAAGTGTGGACATTGTGCCACTCATTATTATAATTTATTACTTTTTATTATAATTTTTTTCTCTTTTTTGTCTTTATAAAAATTTATTAAGATAATTTTGTTCTTGAACAAAATATAATGTTCACAATACGAAAACAAGAGTCTTATATGATCTTTGATCACTTGTTTATCTTTAGGTTTTGTTGTTGTGGTTCTCATGTTTCCCTTATGACTTTCTCTTACAATCTACTTAGGCCTATACTGTATAATAGATTGATAGTATAATATAATTAATATTATTTATATTTGGACAAGATAATAGATAACAATTTATCTTGTTAAAATAATTTTATCTAACATTAACTATATAAGATTATGTAAGATAAAATAATTTGATTGTTATCTGTTATAGGGTTAATGTTAAATAAAATTATTTTGACTGAATATTATGTTATACAATGTCTTGTCTAAATATTATATCAAGATGTATAATATTAATTATATTATACTATCAATTGTTTATACAATGTACCAAATGGAGCCTTACGTAACGTTTGGTATACTGAATGATAATTCTATGGAATCAGATGAAATAGGAATAGAATAGAATGATCATCTTAATCCACAGTTTGGTATCTTTTGGAATAGAATGTCTTTCCAAGTTACTCCACTGTAAAATGGAATCAAAATTGATATAAATGACAAAAGTACCTCTTATAAGGAAAAATCTTATTTTATCTGAAAAGAATCTTTTAAACATTAACGCAATGTTTAATTTTATTTTTTGTATAATTTGATTAGAATAAATGTTGTCATCTTTTTTAAAATATAATATTACAACGTCAAGTAAATTCTTTTCATTTATTTTTATATATAAATAAGTTTTTAAATCATAGACAGGTAATCTACATTGAGATTAAAAATTATATTAATATACTAAAATATAATTAAGTTTGATAAGTAATTAAATACATAAAATTTGACTAAAAAATTATACCATAAATTGAAATGTTAGAAGGAGAATACTTTATTACAAAAAAAAAGAATGGTAATAGGTGTAATTTTATAAAATTTTTAAGGGTATACTGTGAATAAATAATTTTATCCCATTTCATAGAGTATAGAATCTCAATCCCACCTTTTTAGGAGAGAATGGATTCAATCCTCCATTCTTAGTTTTATGGAATGAGACATGGAATGGAATTACTACTCCAAGATTTTTTTTTCTGCAAACAAATATAGGAATGCCTCATTCCATAAAATGAACGTGGAATGATATCATCATTCTTGCATACCAAACGTCACGTTAGGTTTTATTAGTGCGATTTGCTTGCTTTCTTGATTATCTTAAAAAGTATTTCTCATAATTATTTACCATGATCTTATTTGATAATATAAAATGATTCAAAAGACTAAATATTTTCTCTTTAAAATAGTATATAATGATTTAATAATTTTTTTACCAAATTTAAAAGAAATTAAAATTTAAAAATTTAAAAAGTAATAGATTCAATAAATACAAAAGGCAATCTTTGAAAATATTATAATGATTTAATAAAATTTTTACTAAATTAAAAAAATTTAAAATACTGTAAATTCAATAAATTCAAAAAGTAAACTCTAAAAATCATATAATGATTCAATAAATTTTTTATTAAATTTAAAGAACATAAATTCAAAAATCTCAATTAAAAGGCAATAAATTCAATAAATTCAAAAGATAATGATAGTTGTCCTGAATTGATGTAATTTTGTTCATAGCATATATTATTTTTGACAATAATATTTTTGAAATCTAACATATTAGGTAAAACAAACAATTAGTATTAACAAAAATTTTTTACAATAAATTACAATCGAACATATGCAATGTACCACGGGCCTAAATGTAATATCGTTAGACCTTTTTTACCTTTAAGAAGAGAAAATTTAAGAAAATTAAAAAAATATATAATTAAGAGAAAAGTAAATACTAAATTTATTATGTTATTTTTGCAGAAAATAAAAGCACCATGTAGATAAAAAATCCTCATTAAAAAAAAAGATTCACCAATACACATATGGTTATAATTAGGGATACTAATTGAATTAGATTTCTAAATAAATGTTAGTTATAATCAATATTAAAGGCATGATTTTGTATTATCATTAATATAAAAATTGATATAATGCATCAAAGTAAGTGAAAAAATATTTATATTTATAATAAAATATATATTTAAGAAAATATTCAGCATTGATTATAATTTCAAATATTAAATTTTGATAAATTAGTTATCAAGATTTTACTATCAAGATTGTTAGAATCAAAATAATATTTAATTAGTTATTTTAAATATAGTATACTAATGTGAAATTATTTCATAAAATAACCCAATCAATGAAACATTTAAAATGTTGATAATTAGAATATCAAATTATAATCCTAATTATTTATGAAGACATTAATGGTGTTAATATTTAAAGAAAAAGAAGTAAAATACTTTATTAATGTTTAATAACATGTATTAAAAATAATTCTTGAAACACTTTTTTAAATATTGATTCATATGTCTTAAACATTTATGAAGGCATCTGCTGGTGTCAGGTGCTCCCAATCTTCTAGATATTGTACAATGTTTTTGTTGTTGTCAGCACTAAGTGTTCTCGAACCAATAATACCCTCAGGAGTAGGTGGGATACCCCATAAAATCCCTTGGGGTAAATGGATGCTGTTCAGGAATTGTGTGGCCTTGGAATGCTTTCAGCATTCTGACATGACAAACGGGAAGAACTTTGCAATCCTGAGGTAAATTTCACTTGTAAGCAACCTCCCCAATCTGAGATAGTTTTTGGAATGGTCCCATATATCTTGGAGACAACTTCTGATTGAGTCTTTTGGCCATTGACTTCTGTCAGGAAATCTGGGGTTTCACCCAAACCCAATCATCCACAAAGAATGATGCCTCCTTCCTAGATTTATCTGCCATTTTTTTCATTCTTGCTTGAGCCCATAACAGATTAGTTGTTAGTCGAGGTAGTAGTTCTGTTCTATGAGTGAGGCACTCATCAACAGCATCTACTGAATTATTCAGAGATATAATCTAATACAGATGGTAGAGGTCCAGGTTTTTCCTTAACAAAAGTGACAAAGGTAACTCTTTTCCTGTATTGATAGGGTGATATGTCATAAAAGTTATGTTACATTTACTTAATTTGATACATGTGGTGGAGAACTATAAATTCATTATCCTAGTATCTAATGGAATTTAATTTCAAGTCATTTGCATAAGGGCATCATTAATTTCTCATTCTCTATTGTTGCAGCCCTCACTCCAATATGCTGCAGTTTAGTTCAGTTTATTAATATAAAAAATTTCTTATTCTGTTGTGTATTGCAATAAACTTAAAGAATTTGCATAATGGCAATGGCCAAACGTAGGGCAATTGTAGAAGTGATTGTACAGATACTTGATAATTAATGCATAATGCCCTTTCTCAACCATCTCATCAACAGTTATATGTTCCTTTGTTAAATTATTTTAAGAATGCAGTGTAAATGATTATAAGAAAGTACTATATCACAAGAATTTTTTTGTTAGAATTTTGATAAAGTGATTTGACATGTTTGTTGACTCTTAGATAGGTGAATAATTCTTACAACTTAATTTTTTCTAACAACCCTCATTAATTCTAATTGAACTCTGTCAAAATTTTTGTCTATTTTTTTTTTGTTGTGTAACATTACTCGTGATTATAATAAAGAAGTTGCAATGATAGATCATTAATATAATTGTTAGCCATATACAATTAGTAAATATGGCAAATTGCATATAGAGATGATTAGATGTGGACTGTACCTAGGCTGAGTGTCTTTTTGGGCCCTATGAATCAATAAGCCCATGGTTAAATTCCAAATACCTATTGAATAAGAGTGTGGATAAGAAGGGTCTCGAAACTTCTAGAATATAGGGAATTTTAGATTTAGGAAGGTGCAAATGTCGTACAAGACAGATATCACAATGCCATTGAGTCATCCCATAACTGAATGACACAGGCAATCAGCATGGAAAAAAAGATATCATCGGGGAAAAGATACTGATTCTCTCTCTCTCCCTCTAACTTTTCATCTCCTTTCTTCTTCATCCTTTCCTTCAATTGGAGGGAATATTTTTCACCTTTACACAATACTAATATAGTTATCAGAGTGCCTTACATGTACTTAACTCCCTACAGCAGAGTTTGTAGCCTCTTTACAACCGGGACCGGAACAAGATGGAAGGGATGAAGATTATTTTATCCAAAGCAAAAAATGTTCCTCACCAAAATCACAAGCAAGGGAGATAAGAGAGATGGCCACAAGAGAGAATGGGGATGAGAGAGTTGTAAAAGTCATCGTGTTCTCATGGAGACAGAGAGAAACAAAAGGTCATGGAATTTCAGTAACATAACATTAAATGTGATATAGTCATCAAGAAATAAGGAAAAAGACCAAAAGGCTAGTTGAAAGTGGAAACATAAAAAAAAAAGTAAAATTAAGCATATGTCTGGAATATTTTAAAAAAAATTATCTTTTTAAAACACTCTTAGTAAAATTTTTATTATAAACTATTTTTACTAATAGGGATCTATTTTTAGATTATAATAGGTTAGTGCAACATAAACTTAGTTTCTATATGGTTTGATGCACTCATGAAAAGATATGATATTTTTTTTTTCTATTCTTATAGATACTGAAACTGTCTCTTACTATAAAAAATTTTTTTAATAGAATTTGGATTCATATAATTGCATGTAAAGTTTGCTTTATTAAAACTTCAACCAACTTATTACCACTTAACCATATGTTTGTGGGTAAGTATGATATGCTTTAGCAAAATATATAATTGAATTAAAAATCTGTCGGTTTTTGACGCCACAAACTCACACACACACACACAGAGAGGACAATTTTGGTTGCTTTGCCTAAATAGAAAAAGTAAAAAACAAAGGAAAATGGTATGTTTTCAATATATTTACCTCCTTATGATATTTATAACGTAGGAATGTTGGACAAAAATTAATTGTAAAAATTATTTTGTATAAAAATATTTTTTAAAATCTTGTACACTCTAACATTCCAATATAAAAATTTGCAAGAATGAAAAGATATTTAGCAAATAAAAAGCCATACTCTTTCTCAGCAGTATTCACAGTTTGATTTAATTTAATTTTGAGAAAAAAAGTCATTCGAATCAAACTAATCAATTTTTTTATATATGAAACTAATCAGTTTTGTTCTAATTGAAGAATCAAATAAAATCAAACCGATCTGAATCGATTTAGTTTAGTTTAGTTTGATCTAATCAGTATTTAGCCAAGTACTTTTTTTTTAAATCATATTTAACTTGACTTTTTTCTTTTCATAACTCAATTAATAACAAGTTAACTTTAAAATGTTAAATAAAATCATAAGTCAATTGATATAAACAACAAATTGACCTAAGTATTTACAAAAAAAAAATAAATTAAAATTTAATTATTTATAAGTATGTAATTATAAAAATATACATATATAATTACATAAGTTCTGTTTTGTTTGGTTTAATTTAGTTTCATAAATGAAAACAAAAAATCTAATCAAAGCATTTGGTTTGTATAAAAAGAAAATCAAACAAAATTGACTATTCTCAGTTTGATTTTCGATCTTTCATTTTAGTTTTTTTAGTTTAAATCAATCCAGTTTTGATTATTATTAGTAGTTCTAGTGTGTATTTAAATTAACTTATTTTGTGGTTAAATCAACTTAAATTAAAATCTTTTTAAAATTTTTTTTGATAAAAAGCAATTTTTCTCCTATAATTAAAGCCCATTTGGATATGTTTTTTTTTTAAAAAGTATTTTTTTTCAAAAAAAATGTTTCAACATATTTTAAAATATATTTAGATGAAACTTTTGAAAAAAATAAAAGTTAAAAAAATTAATTTACATCTTTTTTTAAAAGATAATTATTTCTAATTTTTTAAAAAAGTAGAAGGAGAAATTATTTTTAATATAATTTTATGATAAGAATATCTTTTATATTTATTAAAATTTACATTTCATATCCTTTCTTATTCCTTTTTGTAAACCCGATTCACATAAACCTCTCTAAGTAATTTTATAAATTACATTTTAAATAACGTAACTTTAAGCTATTGTGCCATAATACTTTAAATTGAATTTTGATTTCAATGACTATACCACTTAGAGAAAATAAAATAGAACAACATAAACAACAGTTAAGCCTTTTAGTATACAATTAAATATATTTTTATTACCTTACGTCTTATTTTTCATGACACTGTTATTATGACATACTTGAAAACCTCACCGTCCCTGTTATGCTAATATTTTATCATATCTTATATAGCGTAACTTGTCATATTTTACATTTGAATGTCTTTTTTAGTGATATAAATAAAGTGTTTCTATTTTTTTTATAAATAAATTTGAAAGTATTTTTATTATTTAAAAGTACTTTTTAAATGTTGTATCTAAATATAAAATTATTTTTTTTTAAAAAAATTTATTAAAATAAAATATCTAAAAAAATATTTTTTTTAAAAATTTATTCAAATGAGTTCTTAAGCTATTCGAAACATGCTACTGGGCATGTATTTAGATTAGTTTATTTTATAATTAAAAATTATTTTCTTTAAAAAAAAAGCTTGTCTACTGTTAATCCAAGCATTTGTAGAGTGTAAAATAAATTTTCCATGGCGTCCTAAAGTAAGAATAAAGTGAGTATCTACTGTTCACCAAAACGTGTTTTTAATTCCCGGAAAGCACAGGTTGCTTGCGAGGAACCCTAGAGAGAGAAAAAGTACAACCTTCTCATTCTATGCTTTCTCTCTCTTACATTATTATTATAAATTATTATTTCTGAAGAAGAACCAAAACAACAGCGGTTCAGCCTTCAATTCCACGAGGCTTTGAAAAAAGCTGTTCATAACAAGAACTGGTGTAAACATTATTCTATTTTTCTGAAATTTTAAGGAACAAAAATGGTGTCGGCGACCAAGGAGATGGTTGTCTACTGCTTCGACACCCTTGTTGCTCACTACAACAATGAGGAAGGTCCTCCTCCTGCCTTCGATGAGGGTCAACAGTAATACCTCTCTCTCTCTTGCTATTTTCCTCACCTTGATTGTCTCTCCGCTTGTTCCTATAAATGGGAGGAATTCATGGGTTGATAATTGTTTTTGATGTGATGGGCCATTGTTCAAATTTTGTGATCTTGATGAAAGTTCCTTACTTTTCCTTTTCTGTATGAATTTCACCCTCTTCTCTGTATGTATTGCAAATATAAGTGATCCTGCAATGGGTCATCATGGCTGACCGTGACTTGGTATTTCGAAGATCAGAGAGGGTAATTTTATTTTTGTTTACCATATGAAAAACTGAAATTCTTTTGGTAGACGTGAAAATGGGTATTTGGAGTGGAGAAAGAAACGTTATGTTTTATATCTAATAGTTAACTATAATGAGCATAACCCAATGGACAGCAGAATTTAATTAGAAAACTTACGCGCATGATGGATAGATTAGCTTTGTAAATAAAGATAAATTTTGCTATATATCTACAACTATAACATAAATAATTATGGGTAACCATAGTTGTTAAACTCTTGAGGTAACTCTTGAACTCTTATGAGTGTAGGATTTTAGGACACAGAAACAAGTTTACTCGTATGTAAACTCTCTTTTTGGTAAACTGTTACGAGTTTAAGCAAACTCTGATAAAATCGGTAAACTCTCGATTCTACCAGCGAGTTTACGAGTTTAGATTTGCACATGATTTTGGCCTCGAAGCACATAATTTTGATTAAATTTGTTAAATACTTGGACTAAGTTACCTATATTTTGCAATATGTATTGGGTTATTTTGGCCATGAAGCTAATTTTATGTTTTTATTTTTTCTTAATATGTTTTGACAAACTACAAAATACTATAAATGGTTGGGTTAGGTATAATATAACAGTTGGATCATGTATTGGGTTATGCTTTTACTTTATTACTTTTCTTTGCTTTATTATGGAGTTGAAATATTGAATATTGATTATGTATGTGCTATTAAATTATGTTTGGGTATTAGGATATGTATTTTAAATATTATTTTTGAAGTTGGTAAATTTTTACGAGTTTACGATTTGAGTTTACAAGTCGAGTTTACGAGTTGAGTTTACGAAGACTCTATGAGTTTACCTAAACTCTCGAGTTTGACAACCTTGCGGTAACTATATGCTACTATATCTATATTATTTGGAAATTTTGTCCTTTGAAAAGTTTTTGTCCCTTAATTTGAATTGACAATTTGTTTCGTTGTCTTTTGGACTTTGAGTGTTTATGATGCTGGGGAACCACTATAAACTAGTGCAGAATTGGATCTTGGCATTTGCAAGAACATTGAGTTTTATAGCTCTGCCAAAGTGCATCTGAATACTATACATCTTTCTCTTATAGAGCAAGAACAAATACATCAAATAACATATGCATTCTCATCCACTGCTTTGATAAATTTTGCAAGTAGCTTGGTGAAGCATGTTCCACATAGAAGAAAAGAGTCATCTACAATTGTTTTCTCCTTTAACTACTTTTCTTCTTCTTTGTGTATGGATGAAGGAATAAGGTTTGAAAGAATTTGCCATGAAAATAAATTCTGGTTGAAGAACCAAGGACAAGTGATTTATGTTCATTTTTCCTTCGTGAGAAGTCTGAAAGATGATTAGTAGTTAATATTGACTTGGTTGTCAAAGTTGATATAGTATACAGCTTTTCTAGCAAATAACTACTAGAAGAATCTTGTTCTATGTTTAATATGCCTTTTGGTGATGACTATTTTCTTTTGGTCTTTATGTGCTTAACCTATGAATGTCTTCAATTATGCAGGTGTGTTAATGTGTTAGACCATTTTGCCTTTGATAATGATGGTCATAAATCATAATTTCTGATTTTCTTTCTATCTTCCTTGTGTTTTCAATATTCCTAGTGGACTGTTTTAAGACAGTGTTATTTAGGAGCTGTTTGGCAAATTAAATAATTGTTTCAAACCTCTTTACAAGTTAGTTTTGTACATCTATATAAATTTGGACGGGTTTCAAATTATACATAGTTAGTCTAAAATATCTTTTTGAACTAGTAAATATACCGTTTGGTGAATCTTAGTGAGCCATTTTTGTAATTTCAAATAAGTAGAAAGAGAGAGGAAAATAAAGGAAGATTTTGGTTCATATAAAAATTGATTAGGTAAAAACTAGCAGATATAGGATTTTGTTTAAACTAGTTTGGAGTTAACATCTGGTCAGATTGGAATTGGTTTTTGAGAATTTGAGTAATTATCAAACACGTAAGATTTTATAACCAACTCCACTGTACTTGGTGTTATGATTTTTGGAGTTTGGAAAACACCCCCTTGGTCTTGTATGGTCAGAGGATTTAGTCATTTGGGTTTCCCTACTGGATGACAAAGACATGTTATTTTATTGATGCACCAGTCTTGCATTTCCTTTTACCTTACTATTTATGTTGTTGGGTGGTACTGTTAGAATAATACTGTTAAGGAATGAATTATTCTTTGTTAATGCAGGACCTGGATTCCTCAGGATCTGTGTGTGAGATGATTGGCAACTTTTGGCCTTTTATTTTAGTATGCCAGGGAGGAGCGATATTTGCTTGCCTAGGCCCTTTTTTTATCTGGAACCTCGTCCCCACCTGAAATGATGATGTTATTGTTTTTACATTTCATAAAGACATGTTAAATAGTTATTTGAGATTCATAATGACATATATGTCAATATTAACTGATTAGTTGTATTATTATGAAAATAAAACTTTTAGAAAGTTTCACAATTCATTAGTGTTGAAACGTTCTCCTGAAATTCCACCAAACATCGAATACTTACAGTCAAGCAATAATGATGGAAAAATATTCTATCCGTCATGCGTAAGTGTTGAACACGATGCTAAGTGAATGAGATTTAGTTCTTATTCTCCTTGCTGAATTTGATGCAGCATTTTGCTGGTTATTGGAAATTTGACCCTGTACTGATTGTTAAGATTTTCAGAAAGAATGTGACAGAACTTCTCAAGGTTGTTATTTGTTTGTTTATAATATGTTGTTTGGTTTTTTTCATTTAAAGAAATATGTAAATTTTCTTAGGAAGATTGATGAATTTTCCTCCTTTTTCCTCCTCTTACTGTTACTTAGGCTTCAAAAATGCAAAATTTGGAAGGCAGTTCTCTGCATTTGATCCACTCTATGGAATTCATTGTTTTGAATTAGAATTTTTTCTTTTTTGGTTCAAAGGATACAAAAAGTGAACCAAAAGGGTCTCAAAATTGAAGCTTATGAAGCTGATTATCCAGTCTACTTTTTCACCATTGCTTTTTTTTTTTTAAATTTTGCTTTGTGCTGTTAAAGTTCATGGGAGTTTTATATATTGACCCTTGATTGAATAACCATCCCATCAGACTTTCTTTCTTATTTGCTTTTTCGTGTAACTGACCTTTGAACTAACCGTCACCCAGAATTGATTTCTTGGTTTTATGATTACTGCTTCAAATCTAGTAACCATATTTTGTCTGTTAGTGTTCTGATTAATGTTATTGAAGAGATAGTGCAAAACTGATCAACCATCTTAAGATTTGTCTATGTTTCTTAACATTGCTTTTTGGTGTGTTATATTGTCTGGAATTTGGTTTTGGTACAGTCAACACCACCAAATATTTTGTCAGACAGGGCTGACACTATTTAGATAGAGCTTAAAAGGAGAATGTTAGGGGTAAAAATTAAAGATTTTGTTTTTTTTGCTAGGCTAAGGTAGTCCAGTAAGATGAGAAAAATCATGGCTAAAATTTATTGAGTGTGCCACCTCTGTTGCTGTTGAAAGAATGAGTTAAAAAGCTATTAATGGGGGTTATCTTTTGCATATAACTTACCTATTGAAGAAAAGATGAATGGAAAATGTTCAGGGGTTGGTGCCTAGTATAATATATTGTACAACAGCCTCAGTCAGGAAACTGCATTGATGGAATATTGATAAACAAGGATGACCCAGATAGATGGTGAAATGGAGAAGGAAATTTGATGTAATGTTGTAACTTCGGCAGGATATCTTGTCCTCCAATTAGTAATCTTTCGTTGAAGATCTCTCCCAAGTTAAGGCCTTTTCTATGGTCTGTGGTACTAATAGAATTAATAATTAAATTGTTCATTTTAGGTGCAACAACCAAACAAGGCATACTCTCCTGATGCGTGGTTTATGTGTTTTACAAATTCAAGGACGCATACGCATCCATTTTACATTCCCTAATTGTTTGGGATATGAGAGCTGATTATTTGTTTTCTTTTATTAACATGTGGCTGCTTCAAACTTTCAATGATTGTGTTTAGGGATTTGAACAAAAGTAGGAAGAAAGATCCTCAGGCAATATGGTAAGTTTCTACTAGTATGAAATATTTGGTTGCAACAAATGCCAGAATTTTTAAGGATCAGTGAATTTTGGGACAGGGTGAGTTGCTTTCTTTAGGGTAATGGATATTCAACAGGATCAGAGGGCTGTGTTGTTTTGACAATTTCTTGTTCTCTTCTTTCTCATACTACACCACATCTGTTATTTGATTCTTTATCCCATAGCACAAATTGGGGAAATTATTATTGGACTTGGATCACAATGGCCCTCTCTCTGACTTTAGCAGGGCCTGGTTCCATATATTACGGTCATCTTCACTGTAAATGTCTTTATTAAGATGGTGGCTGTATCTGGTTTTGTAGTTATTTCTTTATGTCATCATCACTTTATCAATTATATGTACTGTGTCTTCTTGAAAGCCTTTAATGGAATCTATAATATATGGAAAATGAAGGTAGTTTTATGTGCTTTAATAATAGAAGTTTGATGTAAGTATTACAGAGAGAGAAATTCCTCCTTCTAGAGGTCAAACATTAGAGTTATGTTTAAGCATCACATATAAGGCCTTCTTGGGTCTACTAGAGTGTCTTTTGCAGTTTTTAGTTTGTCATTCTCTTGATTTGAAGTTTAAATCCGTATCTCATGTGAGGTTTTGTTGATTGTATGCAAGCGTATAGGTTTCCAACCAATGTTATGTTAGACTCAATCAAGCAGGAACTGAATTAAAACTGGTTTACATTTTGGGTACAGGAGAAGGACTTGGCAGTAAAGAAGTGGGCTTGTATTTTTTTCCTTCAGTTTTGGTTGGCTGGGTTTGTAGTTGATTTTGGAGGTTCCATTTTTTAATTAAGTACTAAGAAATGGGCCATTCCTTTTCTAAATGTGCCTAAGTTGAAAGTTTGAATATGACATTTTTTTTTATAAATGTGTGGGCCAAAATGCCATTAAAGTTACAGAGGAAATACTAAGGTTGCATTCAGATCAAGCTACTTGTCAAACTTTGGTAAAGCTTGATTATCTCGTATGCAAAAATGTATCGAGGGCTTAATCAATATTTAAATCAAATTTGCACCTTTTGATATTTGATTCTGTAGGCTTGCGAATAGCTCAATTATATTATTTATTTTAAAGTAATTTGCATACATACATGTATAGGGTTAGGATTTGCTGACACTAGTGTAAAACTTAGCGCACTTGTGCCATAACATACCTTTTTCTGAAAAATGTGAATTTCATCAATTCAACTGCCGAATAAGGAGATATTATAATATTTGATATTGCATGCCAAATTTGAAATAAATTAGTTAGAAGTAAGTTGAAAATAAAGTAGTCAATAATTTCTTATCATTTAGTTCATATTATATATTAATCTTGTGTATGTGATACCTTGTAAATTAATTTCTGATTAAGTTTATATTTTTTGAGTATGATCTGTGCATGATGTGGCTTTTGATCCAATTGATTATGCCGTTTTGACTTACATTTACCACTGCTTTTTTTTCCCCATATATCTTACTAATTGATTTGATTTACCCAGTGGGATTCATAATCAAAAGCTACTGGTAGTGATTGCATATCACCTACGAACTATACACTTTAAAAAACAGAAAGAAAAATGCTATAATGTAGTTTTATAACAATTAACTTGTATTTTGTTGTTTAATTGCTTATCTGTTCAGTGAAACACGCGATGATGGTTCTATGACTTTTGGTGTTTGTCTATGTGATTTTCTCCATGATAAAATATTTGTTATATAATACCCAAAAAAAAAATTGGTATATATGTTTTATGCCATTCTATTGTTTGAATGAGCATCTATGGTATTTATTTATACATTGTTAATTAAAAGGTTTTAAAAAATTGTTAGTTTTAATAAAGAAAAGATTTGTCCCTATGATGAAGTCATAATATATATTTGAGCACTATGTTATGATATCCTTGTTTGAAGTAAATATGCTTTGTTTCAGCCCACTGTTTGTTACATGGAAGAAAGTGGTAAATGGCGGGGAGCCTCGTCTTCGTGGATGTATCGGAACTCTAGAAGCACGTGGCTTGATCAATGGCTTCAGAGATTATGCGCTGAACAGGTTTGTTGATGTAATAGGGCATCTTCTGTTTTATCAACGTGAATGCCACTTGGATTTAATCGAACTACTTTATCTGTTCCTCACACTTGCATTTGGATGGGATTATTCTTTCATTTAGGTGGTTGTGTTATTATCATCCAAAATGCTGATATTCTTCATTATTTTTCATTATTATATTATCCTTGTTGCAATAACAGAGAATTCAGAATATGAAGGGTTTCCTTTAATTGGACTAAGGGAGACCGAGAGACATCATTTGAATAACTGGGATATTAGTTGTGACTTGTGAGCCTTTGTCTGAGGGTTGTCCAAGTATATTGGTGTTTGAAATTACCATGTAAGAGAGAAATGTTTGTGGTATTGTGCTTATATCTAGATTCTGTATCAGATAACAGTTTGATAAAAGAAAAGCTTGGTCTCCAGCAGAGTTGGTGTGATGAAAAGATAGGATTGAATGTCTTTTGCAAGTGTTTGGGTGTTTATTTTGAATGCATCGCCATACCTTTTCTTATGCTTTTTTGTGCCTCCTTTTGGACTGGTGAGATATAATTGAAGGCTGTTGCATATGACTGTAAGAGTATATCTGATCAGGGATGTTCCTTTATAGCCTTTTCTTGTTTATATCGTTCTAGTCTTCATGATGAGTCCATTATTGGATTCTATACATTGAATGTGATGCATAAATCCTTGAATTCTAATTTGTTCATTAACCCAATGCTCACCTACTTTAATACCCTCAATGACATCCCTATCTACAGCCCTTTAACTCATCCGACTTGGTACATCAACAACTCAAGTGCACAAGAAAGGAAATAAAGGCTCCCCTTGTCTGACTCCTTGTTTCTAGAGTCTAGACTCCCATAAGCTTCTAATTAAAAAACATCCACTTCCTCCAACTTAGTGTGTGTTTGGATTAGCTTATTTTGTGGTCAAAACAGTTTATAATCAAAATCTTATTGAAAGAGAATTTGAAAAAAAAAAAAAAAAAACGATTTTTTCCCTAAAAATAAGCTATTGCCAAACACATGCTTAGTCTCCTGAAGCAAAACTAGGTCAAGTTAAGCCCTTGAAATGGCATCCTTAGCTTTCTTTGGTTTGCTTGGATTTCCTAAACCTTTAACATTTCAGCCTAGAATCTTCATGAGCACAATTTATTCACCCTCCTGCTCTTCAGGCCTCCATAGTTCACTGTTAATTTTGAGCTCTGTAATTCTTTCTTGAAATTGTTGTATGTGGACATAGGAATTGAGAGATTTCACCACCCCCACCTTTGCACCATCAGGGTGAACAACATCAACTAGCAAAGCCTGATGCACATGGTTGGAACAATTGCTGAAAGATCATTGTTTTGCCATTACAGCAACTTTTTGATGGGATACTTTATTTATTTTATCTTGCTTTTGTTTAAAGTGCTGTTTTGTGTTAAATTTAAATGTTTCCTTAGGAGAAAATCTTGTTCTTGTTCATTTACTTTATTATTTTCTTATCAGATATTGAAGGCACTGCCTCTATGGCTGATGTCCTCTGTGACCGACTGTGAATTAACATTAAATTAACTGTGATCAGAAAAAGTGTGTCCAAATATATGCATATACCATTTGTAGCTGATGTCCCGCGAAAACTTGAGCATAAGGGAGCTCATTGTATTAATGTGATAGCATGTTTCATAATTTCCTTTCTTCTGATTTTATTAACTTGGAATTCTTTACAGGCAAGTGTCATTTACCAGTTTAGCTTTATATGCTTTACATTTGAGTGGCCTGAAAATAAATATATTTCTTACTTCTCCATGTTTTCTCCCTGCAATATGTTGCAGCGCGCTCTTAGGGACCGTAGATTTCCACCCATACAGGCTAAAGAACTGCCATTGTTGGAGTGTACAGTCTCTATTCTTACTGATTATGAAACTGCTAACCATTACCTTGATTGGGAGGTATGTACTAATTATCTTGTTTTAGTTTCTGTATGTAACTGGAAGAAAATAACTGTAGAAATGTTATTTAACCTGTGTAGCGATCCACTACATCAGTGTACAATTTAGGTTGCACATTAATTATCTTTATCTTTTATTATTTTAGTGTGTGGGGAAGGGTTTGCAATGTTGGCTTTCCCTTTAATGTGGAAGCAAACAGAAATCCTTTATATTCAGTAAAGCTAACAGTTACATGCTTTCGGATTAGGAGGTGGTTGTTCTCATTTCAAATGCTTTATATACATCAGATATAGTCTGTTCTATGTTTCAAAAGGATTACTTCACTAACAAGTTGAAAACTGTTCTGGTGATCTGTCACATCTTATCAGTTGCTTTTGTTATCTTTTCTTTTTAAATCTAAATCACGTGTAAAAAGTTAAAGCACAAGAATTGAAGTATCAAGTGATTCATTCTTTCTGATGTTTATAATTGAAGTTTACAGTTTATGCTAACTCTTAGCATGACACAGAACTTATTTATAACAATGCAGATGAAAATGATGCCTTATAATAAAAACTAAGTTTATAAACTCACCCTTATGATGTTGATTAAAAGTATAATCTTGCCTTCTAAAATTTGGTTCAATCTTTGTTCGTCAGATATCCTATCTATACTGTATTTCATTATTTTTTGTTTTATCTTTTTTGTATTTGTTTAATATTAAAAAAAATGAATGTCATAACTTCAAAATAAATCCTTAACTTCATGTTTTTTTTTTCCCGCAATTGTTGGACCAGATTAGTGACATGAAATATTTATTGTCCACATGGTTGAGATTAACTGTTAGACACCTAAGATGGCTGAGGAGTATTTTAGGAAAAAGAAAAAAAAGAGAAAGGGGTGCAGTAGGGAATTAAAGCGCACATAGGCAAGGTGGGAAGTGTGACTTCTTGTAACAACTTGCTGCACACGTGGCAGCAGGGGAGTGGGGGAAGTAAGGGATTGATCCCTCTATAAGAGGGAGAGAGGGATAACAGAGAAGGCAAGGAAGAATTCAGTAGGGTTTTGGCTATTTTGGGAGGAAGTTATCCCCTTGAAGAGTTAGCATTATCTTTGTAATTCTGGGTTTCAATCCCATTTCTTATGATAAAAGAAGAGGTTTCTATCAATTGGCATCAGAGCTCCCGATCTAGGAGCTGTGGTGTATCAAACCAGAGATGGAGTGTGACTGAATAGAAGAATTCTGTGAACAATTGCTGCAAGTCCTACAGAAAGATGACAACCAGTAGAGAGGACGAAAGAAACGACTGGAGGTTCCAAGGTTTGAAGGAGAAAATGCCTATGGATGGATGATCAGCCTTGAGCAACATTTCTACACAAAGGAGATTCACAAAGGGAAGCTTCAACTGGCCATGGAGGCTTTGGAGGGATGTGCCTATAATTGGTACCAATGGTGGAAAGTGCGTAATCCCAATGCCAACTGTGAAATTTTTCAGAAGGCAGTGCTTAAGCAATTCCAACCCGAATTTGATCCAGATCAAATGGTCTTCGTCCCGGATGAGGAACTAGAGAAGAAAAAAGAGAAAATGGAGGAGGTGGTGTCTGTGGAGGAGACTGCAGAAGAAATGGGGTAGCTCGAAGGGGTTGCAGACAAGAATGTGACAGAGGAGGAGATATATTTCAAGAAAATGGAGAAACCAAGAATGGCGAATCAAGAAGAGGGACGCGAGACAAGGGAGATGAAGACATTGAAATTTCAGCCATTTACAGAGTTGGATCTTTTCAAAAGCGTGCGATTGGATGTTCCGAAGACAAGGGAGGTCAAGATGAGGCAGAAAAACAACCCCCAAGGTCGTGCGACGATGGAGAAGCAGAGGCGGAAGGAGCTTGCGAGAAATCCGGCGATGGAAGATTGGGTCACTAGGATTGAGGCTGACCACCTGCTGCCAGCAAAGCCGCCGGAGCCGCCAGAACCTCCAAACGCGAAGCCACAACAAAACGGTGGGGAAGGCACCGTGGGGGCTAGACGAACCCGCAACCAGGTGGAGCCACCATTTCCGAAGCCACCCAACCAACATCCCCATGCGACCACGGTGACGTGTTTTGGAACAAAATGGCGCACCATTGAAGGCCTCTTGCTAGGAACACTCATGAAGGGGAGGAGGGAAGTTAGAAGGACAGAATAGTCATTGTCTGAGGGAAATTCTCTATCAAACCTAGCTAGCCCGGCCCAACAAAATGCAGAGGAGGAGTTTGGGCTAAGGAGAGACGGTGGGTCTCTTCCAAAAATCACTGAGCCTCACTCAAGAATGAAGAGGTCACATTCAAGGCTAAAAATTGGGTCTAAATCAGAGCTAGAAAATAGGTCTCATTCAAAATAATGTGCCCTCAAGTAGTGCTGAAAAATGGGCCTCACCCATGGCTGGAAAGTGGGCCACGCCCCAATCTGATCTCTGAAATAGCAAGAATGGGTATAATGGTGCCCAAGGCCACAACCAGATCTTACATCGATAACAGAGGCTCAAGAACACGTAAAGTTGCAGCCAACGTCATCCCTACCATGTTCAGCGCACCAAAAACAGAGGCTCAGAACACATACAATTCAGCCGATAAATTGTTGGCTCACTTCTCAATCTATGGGGAGATAAAGCAAGGGTTTGCGTTTTTTGTGTACAAGACTGCGGAGAGGGCGCTAGCAGCAATTTTGGACCAAGAGAAATGTGGCGGTGATGGACTTAATGTGCCTGAGGGAATTCATTTAATTGCTTCAGTGGAGGCTCTGTTTCATGGCTCCAAAACTGGAATTCATCCATGGTTAAGCTACAATATCATTTCCAACACTGTTAGAAGTTCGTGGGTATTTCAGAATAATTTTCCCCTATTTGCTAAAGGTTTTGGCTACTATGCACCAACAACTCATTCTTGGAGTATCGCATGTTTGTGATTCTGGAAGTGGTACAAAGATGGTCAACCCATTGCTTACCGGAGTTCATGTAGCATCAGCTGCTGGGGCATTAGCGTTCGCAGCTTGGTTGGGTCTGAATGCTGGACTGTTGTTTGATTTTATGGCAAGTAGTGGGGGAACATCTTGGATATTTGAAAATCATATCCCACACATCCTAGACAATGATTGCACACCTTATTCTGCACTTATTATCTTTGTGAAGGACATGGGAATTGTTATTTGTGAATCATCTTCTCAGGAAGTTCCACTTCACCTATCACATATGGCTATCAAACTTTATCTGTCAGGTTCTCATACTGGTTGGGGTAGGCTAGATGATACCAGTATGGTTAAGGTTTGTGACATTCTGCATAATCTCATAACCCTTTTGGAAGATTGAATGAGCAAGTCTAATGACAATGGTACAATTGCTCTGTATGAAGAGACGATTAATGGTATATTGTATCCCATTTTGTATCAGTTTACTGACAACGTTAATATGGGAATGGGGTGTACCTATATGGGATGGCGCAAGATCTGCGATTGTTAGTGGGGCAAAAGAGGCTTTCGGGGAATGGGGAACCAGGCCATCAAGTTTCAAACAGTGGGACCCCGGTGGGAGTTTCTTTCAGCTGCTACAGTATCTTTTACCAGCACTTTCACCTTGAGGACAAGGTGAATCTTTTGGGGGGAGTATTGTTAGACACCTAAGATGACTGAGGAGTATTTTAGGAAAAAGAAAAAAAAGAGAAAGGGGTGCAGTAGGGAATTAAAGCGCGCATAGGCAAGGTGGGAAGTGTGACTTCTTGTAACAACTTGCTGCACACGTGGCAGCAGGGGAGTGGGGGAAGTAAGGGATTGATCCCTCTATATAAGAGGGAGAGAGGGATAACAGAGAAGGCAAGGAAGAATTCAGTAGGGTTTTGGCTATTTTGGGAGGAAGTTAACCCCTTGAAGAGTTAGCATTATCTTTGTAATTCTGGGTTTTCAATCCCATTTCTTATAATAAAAGAAGAGGTTTCTATCATTAACCAACATTATTAATGCAAATACAACTTGATGAATCAATTGATCATGGCTTGAATGGACTAAATGTAGTAACTGCTACATCATCTGATTCTGACATGTTACACATGCAGTGCTCAAGGAGATATATATTTTACCTTTTCTAATCTTGATCTGTATTTTCAGTAGAAATTCATAATATCACTTTAATTTCAATTTTTCCCCCATATTTTGGTTTACCGTTACACTTCTCAAGTGATGCCATTTCTAAGTTATATAAATGCTTTGTTGTGATATGAAGAACCGCTTACTCAATAGCTTGTTGGTTATACTGCTTTTTCTAGAATGTTAATGTGTAAGTATTGCTTGTTTTCTAATTCTAGCTATTAACATGGGCTCATACATTTGTATTTAAAAAAGAAAAAAGAAAGGACCGACAATTTAGTTGTGACTGACAGAATCTAGTTTAAGTAGCCAACTCACTGTATTAACGTTACCATTAATAAGTTCCACTACTACAATTATTCATGGAGAAGAAAGTATTGAAGAAAATGAATGAAGAAAGCATAGAAAAATAAATATTCGGTATTTTAGTTATAAATCAGGGAGAGTAAATTGAGATTATAATGCATCTGCTTTCTATGCCTAGAACTCAGGCTGAAAAGGAGACGCGCATGAGTAATACACTAATATTTTGATTTAATTTTTCTAGGAGGAAAAGTAAGATTACGAAGTGATGGATAGATCCATTGACATCTCTTATATGCCACAGTTTGAATGATATGTCAAAAGTGTGCTTATATGCTACACTTTAAATGATATATCAAAAGTATGATGTAGCACATGTATAATGCACCACGTGGGCCACAAACCAGAGTTGAAGTATTGGGGTAGGATTTAAAATCTTCAGAGTTCTCTGGATTGCGGGTATGATAGAAACAAGTTTTGAACTGTAACCTGGTCAGAGGTTAATTTTTCAATTTTGTCGAAGAAGAAAAGCAGGGCACAAATTCTGCTAATACTTGGATGGCATTTTATTTGTTGGCTGGGTTTCTGCTGGTAATGATATATACTACTAGGTGGTTGTTCTACTAAGGTAATGTGGAGTTGATTATTTGAATTGCTGATATATGAAGTCTTTCAAGTACAGAAAATGCTAATTTGCTATATAGTATAAAATCGCAACTGAAGTATAATATTTATTGTAGGACAGCACTGTATTTGTACTGTCTTTTGCATATTTAGATTCTGCTACTTTCTTTCTTGCAGATAGAAAAGCATGGTATAATTATTGAATTTTCTGATCCTGACTATAACACAAGGCGAAGTGCCACATACCTGCCTGAAGTGGCTGCAAATGAAGGTAACTTATGGTCACCATTGAACTTTGTTTCACATTTTGGGAAGTGAAGTCAGAGCCACCAGATTGAGATGCCACCGACAAAAAGTTGTCATAAGTTTTTTCTTTTTTTATAGTAAAAATATTTGTTAGAAAGGAAGGAGGGAAAGTACTCTAAAGAGATGGGTGGAAAATTCACATGCATTTCCTTGCTTGGTTTATAGTGAAAGGTGGAAAATCAACATGTCTTTGTTTACTTTGTACTTAGGTTGGACAAAAACAGAGGCCATTGACTCTTTGATACGTAAAGCAGGCTACAATGGTCCAATCACCGAGTCACTCAGGAAGCGCTTACGGCTGACCAGATACCAGAGCACCTTATTTACCATGCACTACAGTGAATATGTTGCCTATGTGAAGCAGACAAGAGGTGAAGCTCCTATTCTTGAAGCTAAGCCACCCAACTATTGAATTTGCAGCCATCCTTTCCTAAAGCTGCATAGCTTCTTTGGTAAAAGAAAGAATTCTATTTCCAAAAGAAAATTAAAAAAAAAACCGCTTGCCTAGGGTTGGAAGCGATTTATTTTTCTAACCCGAACTACTGCGGTGATTGGTGCAACTCTTTACATTCTTCAAATTCATATGATTTTGAGGAAACCAAGAACACTGAACTCCAGATTCTGTGATTGTCCTGTATTGCTCAATTCAGCAGCTTATGGAAGCTGCAGTGCTGTTGAACTGTTTTATGTCAGTCTTATTGATAACTGAAATTTCAGTCTCTATCACTTCCCCCTTTCATGGCAGACAAATATATCTTTTCTGCCATAGAAATGGGTTTAAACTATGTGCTGTTCAGGTTGCTCTGTAAGTGGCACTAGTGCTCATAGCTGGGAAGATTGTGCTAGTTTACATTTGCAAAAATGTACTTTATAGAGCTATCATAGCTTGAAAGCATTATTTGAAGCAAAAAGTCTGAAAGTGCAGAGGAGTTTGAGAAGTTCAGAGAATGGAGGGAGGGGGAAATTTATGTGAAGTTCAAAGGATGGAAGGATGGAAGGATGGAAAGAGAAAGGGCTGGAAGGAGGCTTAGAGATTTTGGTTTATGCTATGTTTGTTTAAGATTTTCATCCACTGCATACGAGCATTTGCTAGAAGGAGAAAATTCTTTCTTTGGAAAAAAAGTGGATTGAAATGCGTTGAAAACCGTGCAATGGCACGTTTACTACTATGAAAATCTAAACCAAATGTACAGTAAATGGATGAAAAATTAGGGAACGTATCAAAGAAATAAAATCTGAGATGGGAAATGCGTTGGAAAGAGAGAAGTAAAATCTGATGAGGTGAGAAAATGTGCTGGAAAGAGACAAGTGAAATCCGAGGAGGTGAGAGTATGCCAAAAAAAAGAAGTTTGACGTGGTGAGGAAATGTGTTGAAAAGAGTGAGAGTGAGGGTGTGATTAGATTAGTTTATTTTGTATTTAAAATAATTTATAATTAAAATTTTATTGGGATAAGTTTTGAAGACAAAATGTTTTTTTTTAAATTAATCAAAATCAAACTAGTGGGAAAATGTGTTGAAGAGAGAGATGGAGAGAATAATTTTTTAAAGAAAGGTGAATTAACATTTGGAACTTAAAAGATTAAGATATAAAGTGTAATTTTTTTAATAAATTAAAATTTAGTTTTATATATATATATATATATATATATATATAAATATATATATATATATATATATATATATGATAGTCGGAATAAGGTGTATTTGTGGATTTGAGTTATAGCATGTCTTTAATAATTTGTTATTAAGTTTATTAATATTTAATTATTATATCATCTGGTTTAACTATAAGTTTAACTAATTAAATCAATCAAATCATGACTTGGAAGCTTTACCTGGTCTAGTTTTTAAAATATTAGTTTTGACCAATGAACTTGGTATCAAAATGATATTTGTAAGTAGAGTAACTAACCTCTAAAGTTTGATTAAAAACCTATGCTTGTGTGACGAGTAACTCTAAAGCGTAGAAAATTGAATTTCACCATTTTTATTTCTTAGAGATTTTCTTTGAATAGGTCTACACATAATTCTATGAAGATAAAAAAAAAGATTATTTTATTTATTTTTTGTTTTCTTCATGCCCTAACTTTTTCTTAATTGAATTGGTCAAAATAAATTTTTAACATAGAGAATCGTTTCTTTTTCAAAAATAACTTTTTTAACTAGTAGCTAAATTAGTAGATTCAACTAATTTCCATCAATATTTATTAGTCTTTCAGCTTCTTCTTGCACTCAATGTAGGTTGGCCCATTCCATATTGACCTATTCCATATGGCCAGAATTTTGTGGGACAAGATCAAAAAACCTACATCTTAAATGTGTTAAAATTAGAATTAATCTGCATGAGTTAAGAGTCAGTTCATGAGTTAGTCCATTAATAATTTTAAATTTTAATGTTTTCACTTTATTAAAGTCTCCATGAAAAAGAACCCATACATTTATATATTATTAAAAGAAGATCAACCCATATATTTATATATTATGAAATGATTTACCTCTGTAATTTTTTTTAAATCTTCACAAAAATATACATGCTAACGAGATTATTGTTTTTAAAGTTATACAACCCATAAAAGAAACACAAAACAGAACTACCAGAAGTCTAGAACTACTTACAATGCTGTAGATCCCTATGCACCATGTTGCAAGAGCAACACAACTAATAAGAACCTACATCTTGGATTGATAAAACGCATAGGCAGGTTCTGTAAACCTATCGCAAGTGTGCTATGACAAAGGAAGGAGGGAGGCAACTTAATTCATTATACCTTGTCAGCAAGGGGATCAAGGTAGGAACCCACCACATAATCGATCTTCATCTTCCTAGCCACATATCTATAGAAGTTTATGATTAGGTGAATCAGATAACAAGATAAAATAGATAAGATAAGATTCCTAAAATATTAATTCTAACTTATTCATAAACTAAAGATAAACTAATGATAAGGATAATCTTTTATCACTCCCCTTCAAACTGGATGGCGCCATGCATAGTTCAAGTTTGGATCAAACAAATTGAACGTGGTGAACATCCAACGTGGTGAGTACCAGTGAGCAAATGTATCTTGAAATACTAATTATGCCTCGCTAGAGGTCTCTACATCCTTATTATATGACTTGCTAGAGGTCTTTTTACATTGATGACAAAGCTTGCTAAGGCTTTGTCGATGATTCCACAAGTGCACGGATCGTACAAGTAATAAATAAAGATCGTTCTCATGAGGATCGGAATTGAGTACTGAACTAAAGAAATTTTAATTATCTAGACTTCGAAATTGACAAGAAATTTAAAAGAAACTATTGAAACTTAACTAATAACTATAAAGCAATCAAATAATCAAATTCACAAAAATCAATGATAAAAGATTCTAGGACAAATGTTTCACTAATCCAATTGTAATGGAAGATTAAGACTTTCTTTATCATGATTGATTAAGTTCTTGAAGGTAAATTATCCTAATTTATCATTTACCTTTTTTCAAGACTTAAAGGAGTATTCTAATTAAATTAATATCATCCTCATGACCATTAACTCAATTAAAACTCATTAAATTCTTTGATAATTTATGGTTCATCGTAGGATTAATCCTATCTCTAGGCATTAATTCTTAAGCTCAACTAATACAATTCTGATCTTCGGCTTAATCTTTTGATCTTCACTCAAATGTCTTAGATCATGCATACATGGGTACCAACATGCTACAAACATTAAGAATACTATTAATGAATCAAGAAACATTAATCTACCATTAATAAAGAGAAGAATCAAATCAATCCATAACAAAAGAAATAGTTACTCCTATCCTAGAAATAAGGAAATTAGCTTCTCATGGTTGTAAAACAACTCATGAGATACAAGAAAGTAAAAAGCAGCATGGAGTAAAGTTTAACTAGAAAATAAAAGAGAAGAAAGAACTAGATGAAGAATGGTGTGTAGAATCTCCTCTTGGTTGCCCTTCAATCCTTGTAGCTGCTCTCCCTTGGTCCTGTGCATTCCATTCCCTCATATCTAGCTTATTCCCTTTTTATTTTTATGGTTTTCTTTTCCTTCTAGGTCTCTAATTCAAGTTTTGGGTCCAGTTGAACTTTTGAGTCAATTTAGGCTTGATTAGACTTCTTTTTAATCTCAAATTCCAAGACCTTTAAAATTGTACCTGAAAATATAAAGGAAACAAAAAATAATAAAAATATGAATAAAGTTGATCAAAAATAAATAAAAATCTAAATAATCTAACTATAAAATGTGTGCAATTTTGCAACACATCTGGCTTTCCTCCATTAAGTAACTGGTTATCCATGCATGGCCAGTCGATCAGATCTGTGCCAATAAGATTAGTTTAGATTGTGGTTGATCAACTCGGACATGTGCGTCATGGGTGAGACGATCTTTGAGTGCAGATGTTTCTCCAATAATCCACTAAGAATCTTGACTCTCAAATAAGTTCTTCATCTGCGCTCTCCATCAAGGCTGAGATTAGATATTGCAGCCATCAAGGCTGAGATGGCTTAGATGTTGGCAGTGAAAGTAGAGCTAGGGGAGGTTGTCATCTTGGAGTCATAAGTGGCGTTAGCCATTTCGGCTCTAATTCCATGTAGAAGTTTATGATTAGGCTCAACTAAATAGTTGGTTAGTATTTTATTATATAATGAAAACAGTTACAATAGATAAAGGATAAGATAATAAGATAAAATATATAAGATAAGATTCCTAAAATACTAATCTTAACTTATTCATAAACTAAAGATAAACTAATGATAAGATAATAATAAGGATAATTCTTTATCAATATGTGTTTTTAGCGTTGAAAAGGGATGAGGAAACGGGAAAGAGCAGGTTGGTGAGAAAAGAAGAGAATCTAAGCGAGAGAATTGGGAGTTTCCTAGGAAGAATGTGATTGGGGATTGGTATTCAATGGTTTCTGAATGCTATTATGTGAGCGCTTTTGTCTTTTAGAAATTATTGAATTTTAGAGAAAGAATAAGACATGAGAAGAGAAAATGTGATATGCGTGAGCTATCGGTTAACTCATATCTAACCTACTCTTAGCCCACTTAATATGTGGGTTTTATGGTTTAGGGCCAAATGACCCACATGATAAATTTTTGTAGGCCTAGTCCACTCCAAATGTGGGGCCTAGTGGGCTAGCCCATAAACTTTAGGCCATTTTGACAATACTACAACTCAATAAGGTTGAAACTTATCCCTTAGACTGTAAATGGTTGCACCAATTTCCTTCAAAACCAACAACCATTCTTCAATCCACGATTGCAAACTCTTAGGTGAACATATTGTGGTAATTTGGTAAAAACTTTTGATAACATTAGAAATGATAAAGAGCTCAATGATGCTTCTCATCGATCAAGTTGATCTTTTCATACCTAGCTAGGTCTAATTAACTCATTCCCCTTCAAATAGCAACTTAGATTCTACTTCTAGAAGGACCCTAACGGAAGAGCACCTATGGTTCAATTGAGTAAAATTGTTTATTACAAGCTACAATGTGAAGTGAAAAGGGGTAGCCTAGTTACCTATTGTTGCATGAAATTCGCATTATCTTCTCTCCATAAAGTAAGTGCAATTTTATCAGGCAAAATTTACCATATTTCCAATTATCTTCTTTACGAATATTTTCCTTAGTTTTTTATGTTATGCCTTCTTAGAGGCTCCAATTGTTTGGGGCATATAAAAAGAGAAGGAATATTGGTTTTAGTTTGAATCCTTGTATTTATCCTTTAAAAAAAAAATTTCCCCAAAAAACCAAAATTTTCCTCCTTTTTTCTTTT